>CAUYRT010049822.1:0-66364 GCA_963574885.1 Lepilemur ruficaudatus
TTCAGTATTTGCTAATTCAATGTTCACAACAACTTTATAGACTATAACTACCATAAATAATGAGAATCAACTGTATACTGTAAGATTTAGCCCAGTGAGGCTCAAGCTGGTGGTGACTGCTGACTGTGAGTGCTAGCGTGGCACATAGTAGACACTCAGTAGATGTTTTGGTGAATGAATGAATGGAGCCCATGAAGGATTTACATTCTATAGGTTGGTAAGGACGTCAGAACCTATTCTAACTGCTTATATATGCAAACTACATGGAGAAAATAGAGAGAATAGGGCCAAGATAGCAGGAAACAATCTGAAGCAGATTCCAAATGAAGAGGTTGCAGGGTAAGTAGGCATTTGGTCTGACTCCTGCAGCTTTGGAGAGACTGGGAGGTGCAGAGACAGAAAGAAAACAGACCTGCTACCCCCAGATGGAACTAACAAAGCAGACCTCACTTTGGCCTGCCCACAGGACAGGGGGTTAGGAGTGGAGCCACAAAAGAAAAAGTTACTAGCAGCAGCTTCTAAAGCCTTCTGGAAGCAGTGCCAGCCCTCACATTGGGCCAGATAGGCACATCAATCTTAAAGGAGGTGAATGTTGATTTGTTCTCATAAACATTGTAGTAGGTAAGTAGGTCATGGCCCGTGAAAGTGTCCATTGCCTAATCCCCAGAACCCATGACTGTGTTGTGTGGCAAAGGGGAATCAAGTTGGCAGATTGAATTGAGGTTGCTAATCAGCTCACCTTAAAACTGGGAGATCATTCCACGGATGGGCCCAATGGCATCACAAGGTCCTTATAACTGGAATCTGGAGGTAGAAGAATAGTCAGTGTCAGGGTGCCACGATGTGAGAAAGACTCTGCCGTCCATGGCTGGCTTTGGAAAGGGAAGTGGGCCATGGTCCAAGGAATGTGGGTGACTCCTAGAAGCTGGAGAAGGCAAGGAAACAGAGTTTCCCTTAGGGACTCCAGAAAGTCATGCAGCTCTGCTGAGACCTTGATTTTATCCCATTGAGACCTATTTGGGGCTTCTGACTTTAACAACTGTAAGATAATAAACATATGTTGTGTTAAGCCACTAATTTTGAGGAAATTTGTTACAGCAGAAATAGAAAACTTTTCCTGTATCTGTTGGTGCTTCCAGTGTCTATAGAAGCTTTCATCTATATGACCTTTATAATCTCTGTGTAAGCAGAGACAATAGGAGGCCCCAGACCTAAAAGTTTGTAGCTACTCAGAAGTTAAACCAGACTCAAGTCTAGGCCTTATTTACCAATGCAAAAGATTCCTTTAGTTCATAATTGGAAAGTCCTAAAATCTTCTGGGACCACATCCAGACATTTGGGCATCTCCAAGGGACACCCTTACAGAATTTGAATGTCATTTTCTAGGACAGCGGTGTAGGAAGATCTATGGGAATCCAAGCCTTTCCACTGTAGTTCACTGCCAACTTCTCTGAGCTAGCACCATGTTGGGAGCTGCTTGATAGGTATGATAGGCAGAATTTGGCCCCCATGACCTTCACCCTCTGGGGCTGTGCCCATGAATGTGTTGTATCGCACGGCAAAAGGAACTGTGCAGTTGTTAATTGAGGTTGCTAATCAGGAACCTTAGCATTGGGAGATCATCCTGGATTGCCCTGGCCAGCCTAAGGTAATTCCATGAGCCCTTAAAAGCTGGGCTTCTTCCCTGCTGAAAGCAGAAGAGGGAGGCACAGAAATGTGTCAGAAGAAGATATCAGAGAGATTTGAACCTCAAGAGGGGCTTGACATCACTGCTGGCTTGAAGATGGAGGGGAACATGTGGAGACTGTGACAAGGAAAGGAATTCTACCAATAATCAGTGAACTTGGAAGAGGACCTGAGCCCCAGGTGAAAACAGTAGCGCTGGCAGAGACTTTGACTTTGACCCAGTGAGACCCACAAGCAGAGAATTCAGATGAGCCACTCTATGGGCAGACTCCTGACCTACAGGACTGTGAGGCAATAAATGTGTGTTGTTTTAAGCTGTTAAATTTGTGGTCATTTGCTCAATTAATGCAATAGGAACTGGGCCATAAAAGAGACAAAAACAAAGAGATGTCATTCAAAATAGGGATGAACCTGCATTTGCAACTAGGAGACCAGACAGGAGTCTGGATAGGAGAGAGAATTAAATGTGGATCTTAAAGGGTAGATTTTAAGTGAAAAATTGGGCAAGTGGGGATGGGGGTGGAGAGAAATTCCCAGAGAAGGAGCAGCTGGAGTAAAGGCAGGGCAGGGGGAGCTCAGAATCGATTGATGCGGGGACCAGCTCATGCTCTAAACAAACCCAGGGCCATATTCTCCTCATCTGGATTCTGGAGAATCACTTTGGTCCAGGCTGGCCCACAGGTGAAGATCCAGAATGAAAATTCTAGCCTGGGTGTCAATGAAGTCACATCCTGAGACCTCCAGCTGAGATTAAAGAAGATAAACTCCAGTTTGGGCTCCATCCTAGGTTAACTTCTCTGTGTGTGTGTGCAGATACCAAGACCAGGCCAAGTTAACACTTACTCTGGGACTGGCTCAGGCTCCCCCACAGGTAGAGGACAGCTGGGGGAGAAGCCGGTGCTGGAGGCTGGGTGGGGGCTGGGAGGCGGGGAGCAGGTGGGTTCCAGAGCTCTGACTGCCAACCTTTCATCTCAATAGATAACATTCAGCCCATCCATTCATCTCTACTAGCTCTGTTACCCTGAAAAGTACACTGCGGAATAAAATGAATAAAATGAGCGCTTTCTACTTGGGCAATTTGTAAGCTTAAATAGAGTAGACGGTTTTGATGATATCGCTCAATGCCAAGCAGTGGAAATGATGACTCAGTGGGTGTTTCTGATGTCCCATCATCTGCAGTGACTGCAATAGCAACACCCTCGTGGAGGTAACCGATGACTAAGCTCCTGTGCATACCTGCCTATTTTATCAGATGTGAAGACCGTGAGCTCCTAGGGTCAAAGAACCTGCCTCTGAAATCTCTCTGCCATCCCCTTCCTCTATGATCACACAGGGTGCTTGAGACATGTTTTCTGACTGTGGTGAGGAAAGTAAGACAACAGTGGTTTCTACCTGGAAGCCACATCCCTCAAGGAGTTGAAGGAAGGTCCTGTGGTGAGTTCAGTTTTCAAAAACACGTATCTGGCCTCCATCTGCTTGCCTGCACTCAAATAACATGTTTCTGTGTAACAACTGGACAGATTTTTATGAATCTCTTACAGTCTCTTTTGTGTAGGAGATTGAATCAAGTGGGGGTCTCAAAGGGTAGGTTTTCAAAGCAGATATGATCAAGACAGTAGGCATGGAGAGGAGTCCCCAGCAGAGGCATGGAGGGGATATTGGGGGACCAGCGAATGTTCTAACAGAATGGCAAATGTCTCATTAGAACGGAATGGTAGTTTTCTTTTTCTTTCTTCTTGCTTTTTTTTAATTTGAAACAGAGACTCGCACTGTGGCCTGGGCTAGAATGCTGTGGCGTCAGCCCAGCTCACAGCAACCTCAAACTCCTGGACTCAAGTGATCCTCCTGCCTCAGCCTCCTGAGTAGCTAGGACTACAGGCACACATCATGACGACACCCAGCTAATTTTTCTATTTTTAGTAGAGAGGGGGTTTTGCTCCTGCTCAGGCTGGTCTTGAACTCCTGAGCTCCAGTGATCCCCCACCTCCTCCCAGAGTGATAGTTTTCAATGTAACAATTTATGATGATGTTCTCCCAAGTTTTCCCAGCTTAAACTCAAGAAGGCAATGAAACTAACACTGACGGTGGAGTCAGGAACTGACGTGAGTTTGGTTTCTGGCTCCACAATTATCAGCATGTCTGCCTCACCTGGGATAATGTGAGGATTCACGGAGAAAATTCCTGTGAACATGTTTGCAATGTGCTCTCAAATTTTCTTGGCCATTCCATCTCTGTCATTCCTCCTGTGTCGTCTTGAAGAGCCTTGGAGGACAATTGGGAAAGATGTCCTGTCATGGAAAATTGTAGATGTTTCCCCTCTTCGGGGAAGAGATTGCAGCAGGGAAAATTCTACTGAGTGGCCAGCAGCCTGAAACGTGTTCACTCTGTGGACATTATTTCACTTGTGTCTACTCCAAGGGAAGTTTGTTTCTCCGTGCATGAGAGCCAGGCTGTCACCTTCACTCAGGCATCCTGTGCTCTCCGTCATGTCCGTCACACATATGGTGCCTGGCAGGGTGCACCTTCATTCCAAGGCCCTTTCTGGAGAGCATCTGCTAACCCTGCCAGCCTGATGCCTCCAACCTCAGCACCACCTTTTCCCAGGTTTCTTGCTGAATCAACCAATTAGCTCAGATCGTCTCTGACTGCTTTGAACTATGTCTTGTTGTAACATGGGTGGATTGGGACCTGATGAAGTCCAAAAGTCATTCTAAGAACAAAGCCTCTTAATACAGCCCTGATGCCAGAATCTCTTCTCTCCTCTGTTTAATATAGTTAGTGGTCTTACTGTTCAAGTTTTCACTGGCTTCTAGAAGAATCCTGGTAGGGATTCTGAGCAATGGCTTCACTGGAGCATTCCTCATGACATTTTCTCCAGGATCTTTCCACAACCTAACAGCAAACTGCATGATTTCTTTTGAAAAAAAAAAATTAATAACTGCCTCTGTGCTCAAGGGATCAATGATATATTAAATCAGGGATTATCTTTCCTTTAACAGCTGCACCCTAGCTTATCGTATCCTTGTGACAGTCTCAATACTCATGCCCCAAAGAGTCAAATGATCACACTAAAGTTTAACAGCTTTGTGGCCAGTTTCTGACAGGACTGAACTCTCTGGCTTGATAGAGTTCCTCTCACTTTCCCCAGGAAGATTCCATGGGGGTACCCCGCACTTTTGCAAGCCAGGTAGAGGGAGAGAACAGAGATGTCCTGTCACCCTTGCAAACTCTGTCTAGTGACCTGGCATTTTGCTTTCTTTGGAGTTGTTGTCTTGTCCTGATTCCAAATACTTAATTTAGTTCCTAAAACTGTGTGAAGGATAGCTGAAAAGCTAACTAGGAACTTGATATTAAGGGAAACTCATAAAAACATGCTTTATATAATATCTAAAAGACTTTCATGAGCTCCAAAATGGCCCTTTGGAGGTTATTTATTTGTTCTAAGTGAAATAGTTTCATTAAGAGATTCCTTTTTGCTACCCCTTGAGTTTATCCTTCAACCTGAGAACTATTCTGGTTTGTTACCCATAGGTTGTAGCAAGCAAGTCCGTCAGTCAATTCCTCATGCAAACTCCAGAAACTTTTGCAAATGGAAACGTCAACCAAAAAACACAAAGAAAACCTACCTTGTAGAGGTGGTATCTGCCTTAATTATTTGCAAATTGCTGTGATATCACAGTTGACATCACGAAGGAGATGAAGAAGAAATATACATAAATCAAGCTTTTTTTTCTATATTTAAACTATTTTTTTCTGACAAAATGGATTATTTTAGGTTTGCACGTTCAGTGTAATTAGTGCATATGGTCCAGCTGTGAAGAAATAGCTGAGGACTCCTAACTTATTATTAATTAGGCTCATTAAAATGCAAGTAAGAGAACGTTGCCTAGGTAAACAATACCTTATGTCAAAAAGTCATTACTTGACAAGAGCTGGTCTTCCCAACTAAAGTCATTACTGATATTTGGCGGAGGCTTTTTTTGAAGGCACCATGGGTGCCAGTTAACTACTTTTGACTGACATCAAGGACAGACATGCAGAGCTGGAAGGAGCCAGTGGTACAGCACAGCAATTCTTTTCACATCATTTCAAAGTACGTCTGGGGGAGGTTAAAGGTTGACAGCCCAATGACAGGCCTTCTTCAACTGCCGGGGTGTCACAGCAGGAGCATGTCAGGAAAATTTCCTCGGCCCCTCTGAGTTTCTTACATGTTCACATTTCTTTTCCTGTCTCACAAGTAGGGAGGGATTGGCAGTTTTGTGACAAACACCTGGGAAAGAGAAATGTGTGTGATCCCCGTTAGGAACCAGGGAGGTGCTGAGGTGAAAAGACACCTGAGCTCGAGTGGGGAGTCTCTCCTGATACTTTGCCAAGTTGGAGGGGAGGGCAGGCCACACGAGTCCAAAGGGACATCACTTGCTGGCCCCACCGCCTATAATTTTGCACACTTTTCCAAGAGAGTCTGTAAGTTAGCTGTGGCTTCCAGCCCCTGGAAATGCAGCTCTGCAGCCTGATAACTCGGGAATTAGCTCAGCTAACTTGGCGGAGGCCTTCCCAGTCTGTGGAAAGTGTGAGACCGCAGGATCCGCAAGCATGCGGAGTGAACTCTGGCCTTCGACACCCTTGGCCTTGGAAAGCACCCAGCTCCGTGGTCAGACACTGTGGTCAGGATCTTTGAGGGTTTCAGGAATTATTCCCCAGGCATAATCTTCTCTCTAGGGTCCTTTGTTTGAGAGCAACAGAAATGGCTGCACTCACACACCAGCTGATTTCTAGACTTCTAGAAATGTTTCCCTGTCTTTAAAAGTCTATGCACGCTTCCGTATAAATCACTGCAGGGATGCAGGCTCTGGTCTAAATGGATCAAAAGCAGCTATTGACAGATGCTGAAATGAGTGTCTACCTTTAACACTGGGTCAATTGATAAGTGTCTGACCTAGACTTTTGACTGACGTGAAGAGCTGTCAGGAAGAACTCCTCTTTCCCAGTGATGACAGTAAAGCAGGAGGAGAGGAGAGGGAGGCAAGGAAAACCCAGGAAGAATCTCACTCCCTGGTGGACACAGTCGTGTCCCCTTTGATGCACCCCAGGTGGCTGCATGTTTGATAATGACGTTCAGCACCTGTGCTGGATAGGGGATGGGAGAGTACAGTTAAATCTGAGAATTCCATGAATCAGATGTGGACAAAAAACTAAAGTTTGTCCCAATCAGATAGAATATTATCATTAACACTGTTTTTAATCCCCATTCCAAAGTGATTGTAGGAGAAACATTCAATTTAAAGCAAAAGTGTTTCATAGTATCCTATAGGAAAGTTTGCAGCCTTGAATAGTATTATGCACTGGGATGTTGGTGAGGTCCAGAATCATCTTAGTCTATGCTGTTTCTGCTTTAGCATTTGGGCACATGACCTCTCCGAAGGGAGTGTTAGAGAGCACATCTTATTTTTGCAATACCATTTATCCTATATTTTAATCCAACTAGCATCCACAAAGTTATTTCATTTAGGTACCTTCCCATGTCAAGAAGTTATAATTTTATATTTTAGACTTTTACTTTGAGTTGTGACCGTGTGTCCTGACAAACAGCAGGATTCCATCATTAAACCGTGATGCCACCCACATCCAGGCCTGTCCTTTGCTTACCGGCAGCTGCTATCGCTCCACAGAGATGCCGCTTCCCCGACCTGAAGCTGTGTTGACCGACTTCCCGTCCTCACCACAACCATGCCCGGCTGCTGTTGTCACTGCTACTTTATAGATGAAGGAACTGTGGCTCAGAGAGGTTAAGTAACTGGCCTGAGCACACTGGTACACTTGCCTTTTAGTGTACCGGAATTCTGTATAAAAGAACAAGGCTGTCGCTGCCCTAGGAGGCCATAGCACAGACCAGTCTGGAGATGGTCAGCTGGGGTCGGGGTGGTGGGGCGGAGGGCGTGGGGGCACTGAGGACAGTGGAATCCTGCTTCTACATGCACAAACCCTCAGTCCTTTTTCTTTATCCATTTATAAAATTAAAATTCCAGGAACGAAAGACCAAACTCACGCTATGCAGGAGCACAAAGACTAGGCTAGAGAATTTCCAGGCTTGAGGGGGAGTGAGTTGGGGATCCCCCCCACACACATGGGGTTTGTGATAACTCCCAGAAGCCTGTGCTGCTGAGGGCTTCCATTGCTCCTCACTCTGCTCCCTCTCCCTCAGCACTGACCTCTAGAGACTGCGGCAATGGCTACAGTGTCCTCTGGGGTCCAGTTGGCTTCTCTCAACCACAGAACTAGAGTCCTCACACAAACAGAGGGAAGGAGGAGAAGGAGGCCATAGTGTGAGTGCTCCTGGTTTCCCATTAGCCACCTCTACAGCAGGCCACTGCTCCTTTAAAGGAGGCAACCCTATGCAACTCTTCTTTCTGCAAGATTCCAGTAACTTCTCCCTTCCCTCCTCTCTTTGAGCCTAGGAGTGAAGATGGTCCTGCTATAGCTAACCTTTGATTTGCAAAGTAGCACTAGAAGCCCCCACAGCCCACCCATACCTTTGTGATTAGCCTCTTTGCAAATCAGTTCTTCTTGAACGCCTTTATTTGGGCATGACACCAGCTGAGACCCTGCCTGGACAGAGCTCCACTACTTTTATCTCCTCTGTAAGAAATTTACTCCATCTCCACTTGGAAATCAGATAAGTCCATAATACAGAGTGAGCTTTGGAGGTAAAAATGGCCAGACACTTCCCTCTAGTAGTTCAGGAGTCAGCGAAAGTCCAGATGTCCCTAACGTCAGAAAGTATCATCCTGGGCGACCTTTTATTTAGTGTCCATTAACATTTTACATATATTATTTTAGCTAACTTAATTCTTACAATACTATTCTAAGATAAGCGTTATACCTGCCCCTGTCTTATAAAAGAGGAAACTGAGCCTAAAGGTAGTAATTTGCCTGAAACCGCACGAGAAATGGTAAAACTTGAAAGCGACTGCTGGCAATGGTCCTAAATTTCCTGGGTAAAGTTGGCAGTCTGTGAAAGTGGCAGAGGCTGGCACAACCTACAGGGTGTTCTAAGGGCATCTTGCACTTTTGGTTTCCAAAAACATAAAGAGCATTGAAAGATTCTGTTCTGCATGAAACAAGTCCATGATGACACTCACATGAGTGTTTCAGGACGACTTGCTTATGCAGTTGCCTACCTGACATCTCCACTCGGATGGCTGAAGGTATCTTAAACTGAATTTACCCCAAACAAAATTCTTTGTACCACCCCCACTGCCGACCTGCTCCTCCCGTGATCATTCCTTCTGGGGAAATGGCAACTCCATTTTTCCAGTTGCTTAGGTTGCAAACCTTAGATCATCTTTGATCCCTCTCTTTGTCTTACATCTCTCATTCACCCTCTCTAGAAACCCTGGTGGCTGTCTGTAGTGGCTTGAGTACTGCCCCCTCCAAAATTCATGTCCACCCAGAACTTCAGAGTGTGACCCTATGTGGAAATAAGGTCTTTGCAGATGTAATCAGTTAAGGATAGAGATGAGATCATACTAAATTAAGGTGGGCTGTAAATCCAATGGCTGATGTCCTCATGAGAAGAGGAGAAGAGTCACAGAGACACAGAGAAGGCAATGTGAAGATGGAGGGAGAGATTGGAGTTATGCTGCCACAAACCAAGGAATGCCAAAGATTGCCGGCAGTCACTAGAATCTGGGAGAGAGGCATGGGATGGTTTCTGCCAGTGAGATTCTCTGGAGGGACCAACCCTGCCCATGCCTTGATAGTACCTGAACTCTGACAGAATAAATCTCTCTTATTTTTATCCACCAGATTTGTGGCAATTTGTTATGGCATCCCTGGAAAACTAACACACTGTCCTTTCAAAAGATATCAAGAATATAAACACCACTTGTCACCTCTACAGCTATGGCCCTCAAAGACACCCTGGATGAGCACAGTAACCTCCTAATTGGTCACTCTGCTCTACCTAACCTCTCTCTGTTCCTTTCTCAACTCACCAAATGAAACTGTTCTTGTAAATTATCAATGAGATCACATCACTCCTCTGACCAAAACTGCACTGACTCCCCTCTCCAACAGGGTAAGAGCCAAAGGCCCCACAAAAGCACACAGAGCCTTCTGCAAGCTGGCCCCCGTGGCCTCCGTGATGGCTTCTCCCACCGCCTTGCACCTTTCTCACTCTGCTCTGGCCACGCTGGCCTCTGTCCTCTTGCTCCGGCATGTCAGGCTTGCTCCTGCCTTCCGGCCTCTGCACTGGCTGGGGGCGCCTCTCCCTTCTGATGGCTCCATGGTTCATGCCTTCACTTCCTTCCAGCCTTTGCTCCGTGAGGCTCACCCCACCATCCTATCTGGAATAACACCCCCTTCCACTTCACACTACCTCTCTCTTACTCTGCTTTATTTTTTTCATAGCAATCATCATCTAACATATTATAAAATTTAATTACTTATGTGTATAACGACTATTGTGTGTTCCCCTCCCTTACACAATAGAGCCTTAGCCCTATAGTGTAGGAATCTTTATTTTGTTAATTGATATATTCCATGTGCCTAGAAGAGTGCCCAGAACATAGAAGGCACTCAAAAAATACATAATGGATTATATTATATATTAATGTTATATATTAATATATATCCTATAAATATGTTAATGAATTAGTGAATGAATGAATGAATGAATGGAAAAGAAGTACCAGATGAGATTAGAGAGATGTCAGGGACCAGATTAAGTACAAGCTTTTAAACTCTGGGAAGGAATTTAAATTTTATTCTGAATTAGAAGAGAGACTGCATCTAACCTGTGTGAAGTATTTAGTGCTTTCTCTACCTATCTGAGGGGCCAAGTTTCTCTGTCTCTGAAGAGGGTCATTTGAAGAACCCTCTGATCGTATTGATAACATCAGTATCTTTAAAAAGCCTCATATAGGAACTTGCTTTGGAATAGAACCAAGAGGTCATATACTTGCCTCGGGGATGATAACTAACGAGTTTAAAAATATAAGAAAAAGATGACAAATTTAAGAACCATTCACAGAACTGGTAACCAAATCTTCAGGAGAAATGAAAAAAGTCTTGCTTTATTTGCGATCAGAGGGTTCAAATGAGAGTTTAGAGGAAAAGGCTACACCTCACTGGAATTTGGTGGCAGTGTCTGGCGTCCTGGCCCAGACACCTCAGCAAATGTCAGCACTTTAGGACAATTCCGCATGTGGCCAGGGAAATGTTCAATAACCGAGAGTTGCTTCAGCCTTAGTTGGCATCTTTTCCTGTTTGTTCATAAAATGTTTGTGACTTCATCCCAGAGGGGGAGCAATTACCTTTTGAAAGCCTCATCTAACTGTCCTCTGAGCTAAAAGGTGCATCTTCAGTAAAATCTGTATCGTTTTCCCTTCTGTTTTAGTGCCGCAAATTGGTTATCAAAATGCTTCCCTGACCTTCCCCTTCCCTCTCCATCACACACTGACACATCTAGCCTAAATTTGCGTCTTGCATCACCTCAGGAAACTCATGGCTAATTTCATTATTTGGGAGAGAAAAATGCAAATGAGGCCAGACAGCTGGTGCGCTCCTCAAGGCTGCGAGTGATGGAGGGGCCGAGGCCCACCTCATCAGAGGCCCCCACACCCTCCTGCTCAGACAGGCCCTGGTGGGCAGAGAGCAGGGAGGCTGCCGGAGCAGCAGGAACAGATGGCTGGGAGGGGGGAGGATGGAGAAGCCCAAGTTGCTGGAGAGACTGGGGAAAGGCGGAGTGTCAGTTGCCGGGCAGTCAGATGCAGCAGGCGGGACAGGGGTGGCACTCGCCATCCCCACACACCGTCACTTCCGGAGGGACAGTGGAGCCCTGGCCTCCAGTTCAACATCATTGTCTGCTGAGGGCTTACGTGGCGTGGCAGGCCTATGTTTCAGTTTCTGGTTTTGTATGATCAACATCTTTTTTTTCCCCAAAAGGGAGATATTGAAAGACAGAGACAGAAGAATAAAGAAAAGGGGAATGAGAGCCCATTGCTTTCACCTGGAACGAATCTCACCTACAGACCTGTGTGCAAGACATTGAACTTTATTTTTCTATTTTAATTTCATTTGTTGATCATACTCTGCTGAAGTGACAGAAACTTTATTTTATCCAGCATCTTCCCTTACTTGGGAATTCAATATCGGGAGACTTAGTTCCAAGGGGAGTCACTGAGCCCTTGTGTCATCTGTGCCCATCGTTCTCCACCAGGCCTTGGCCACTGGTCCGTACAGATCACAGCTGAGGGGGGCTTCACTGGCTGCCCCATTTGTTCTTGCTATTCCAGGTCCTCTGGCACACACAGACTGCAGTCTAGTGCAAGGACACGGTGCCAGGCTGGACTTGGTGGGCTGTCTCAAGCTCCATCTAGCCTTTGACACTTGGGATCATAGGAATTATTCTATTTCTGCTTCTCTTCCTCAAGGGCAGAAGGCAGGAGGCAGGTTACACCAATGTCTGTATACACTTCACTTCCCACTAAGCCACCTTTGAGAATCTTCATCCGTTCTGGGGCAGTAACCTGTCCTTGCTCATTCCATATTCTCCTAAAATCTCAGCCAAGACCTGAACTCAAGGAAAAAGCAAGAAAAACAGACAAACAGACTGGAGTTAGTATTTAAAGCTATTTACCTTATCATACAGAATAGAAGAAAAGACGGGCATGGGGAATGAGGACCTCCCACCAAATCCGGTTGGGATAGATCTGGGATTTGGGTCTTTGAGACATTCTGTTAGCAGATGGGATGTTTTGGGTTGGGTAAGGCCACCAGGTCCACCCCGCCATCTCCGGGACCATGAGTCATCTCACAAGTCCCTTAGGTGTCCTGGGGGATTTAAGTGACATTCTGGTCGGAGGAGCAGTGGTCTGATTGACACCAGGGTGGACACCTATAATCCTGGAAATACTGAATGCTGCCCAAACTGCACGGACAACATTGTTGAGAAAGTAGGGAGAGGGCAAAGGAGGAGGAGCTCGATGTGTAGATTTAATCACAGCCTTTGAACAGTCCCACTGATTACAGAAAGCTTGGAGGGGGCTTGCTAGAGACTCATAATCATTCTTTTCTATTGCACTGGGCCTTTTACATTTTATAGGACTTTTGCTTTGATTATCATGCTTTGTATTCGCAATGCATCTGTGAAATAGGGCTGTTTTAAGGGCAAGGAACAAGCCGGAGATAGGCAGTAAGTGCCCAAATCCTTAGTGGCTTAGCTGGTCTCTTCACTGCCCTCCCACCCTACTTTGGGAGGCTCAGGAAACTTTGTCCTCTTCCTATTACATTAGTTTGTTTATACCTGCTTTAGAATGATTTTATCTCGCCCCACAACTAGCTAAACGAGAAAATTCTTCCTGGTTCTGGATCTCTGATCCATGGGATCCAAAAACATGTCACCGTGTTAAGTCCTGAATTGCCCTTACTTCTTCCCGTCTACTGAATGTGCTTCCAACGACTCTGGCCTTTGAGACACTGACCTGGCTGCTGGACATCAGCACTATTCTGCCTTTTATAGGAACAATGTAGAAATTATCCCGTTTCTTTAATCCCTTTGGGGGAGTACATGCAGAGTGAAACATAAATGCTTGCTGAATGTCTTTATTTGCATACTGCAGTTTTTCAGAAATTATCTCCCTCCAAACATCAAAGGCTTCTAATCTCTATTAATCCTAATAATATTCAGGGGGAAGGAGAAACTGAGGCACAACGGATGCTTTGGCTCAGAGTCATATAAGTCCACATGGAAAAAAGCCAGCGCTTTCAGATTCAATGATCTTGGTTTATATACCTTTTTATTTTTAAGTTGTGTTTCTCGGTTTTTACGTACCTTTGTGTCCTATAGGCTGTGATGCACATTGACATATGGTATTGCCTTGTCATTATCCTATCTTTCCAGGTAAGGACAGTGAGGCTCTGAAAGATTGAGTCACCCAGGCCCAGCCTGCAGGGTCGGCCCCTCTGCCCGCTGCCGGCGCTGCACATTCCGCCACCGTCGCTGATCTCTGCTCAATGGCTTCGAGCCTCCCTTTCAGGGAAAAGCAGCTGCGGTGAAGTTCTGTAAATGCAGTAATAGAATTTGTTAACCACTTCCACATGATTTTTAAAGTAAATGTCACACTGCATTGTAACAGTGAGCTAACAACACGTTAGCGGCTTCTCGTTCTCATTTAATTCACTTTTCCAATCCTGAAGTTACGGGGATGCCTGCAAGGACAGCCACGTTCAGTGAATTACTCGGCAGCTGGGCCATTTATTTCTTCGCTTCTCCCCTGCTGCCTCCCTGGGTGGTTTTTGAAGTTTAGTTATTGCTATGCTTTCTCTCGTGCTGCTATCCCAGGGAGAATGGAGCAGTCGGTTTAAGGCATAGTTAGACCTGCATGTTCAGACTGCTTAGTAAAAGCCGGCCCCACTCTGGCCACACAGCTGAAGAGCCCCCTGGTCCTTTTGTCCGCTGCTCTGCCCAGAGCCAGCGTGCAGGCCGAGCTGCTGGCTTTCAGCCTTCAGCCTGCCTCGTCTGATGTTGTCATGGGAAGAATTGTACCCTATTCACACACATTTGTAGGAGGGCTGTCCAGTAAGTATCCAGCCATTGTTAACATGTATTTTTCATATTACATGGCTGGATACTTTCTAGATGGCCCTCGTATGTAGAAGTCCTAATCCCCAGTACCATAGAATACGACCTTATTTGGAAAGAAGGTCATTGAAGATGTGATTAGTTAAGACGAAGTCATATCGGAGTAGGGTAAGCCCCCTATCCTATAAAAAGGGGAAATTTGGACACAGAGACACACAGGGATAACACCATGTGAAGGCTGAAATGAGCTGCCACAACTAGAGAGCCACTGGAAGCTAGGAGAGAGGCTGAAGCAGGTCCTTCCCTGGAGCTTTCAGAGGGGGCATGGCCACACTGACATTGACCTCAGACTTCCAGCCTCCAGAGTGTGAAACGACAAGTTTCTGTTGTTTAAGACAGCAGTCCCCGACCGCCGGGCTGTGGCCTGGTCTGTGCGTGAACTATTAGGAAAACGGGGCCGCGCATCACTGCCTGGGCTCCGCCTCCCCCATCTCTCCCTCCAAGATGCCCCACCTCCCCCTGATCCCCCATGCCCCCGACCCCGTGCCCGTGTCCATGGAAAAATTGTACTCATCAGTCCCTGGTGCCAAAAGGTTGGGGACCGCTGGTTTAAGAAACTCAGTTTGTGGTACCTTGTTATGGAAGCTCTGGGATCCTATGACCTGGTCCACATTGTCCCCCTTCTTCCCACCCAAAGGAACCTCTGAAAAATCTCTAGGCAGCCAGAAAACCCCTGAAGCCCTGGAATCCAGTGATCACTTCATAGGACGGGCTTTCTGCCCCTTAGCCGGTGCCAAGTGATAGGGACTCTTGAAGGAAAGATAGTCCCAAGTTCCCTTGTAGAACTCGAGGCAGGAGGATCTCAGAGGAGGACAGTTTTGCCTGAATTGTGTCTATACTGGCCTACCCTGGCCAGTGAGAGTCCTTAAGGGAGTGAGGAATTTGAAAGGGTACCATAGCCACCTGCTCCTCGTGGCCCCAGCACACTTAGACAACAGGTTCTGCCTCTGTCCCCTGCCCAAGGTGAGGCAGCCCTCTGGTGAGGTGCATGCAGTAGTGATGTCATCTATATAAGATTTTCCTAGGCCCATCTTAATAATAATAAGAAGAAGAATGACATCAATCACCACCACAGTGATTCAGTCATTTATTGAGCACTAACTATGCACCAGGCATGTGCACTACCTCACTTCCTTGCTAAGTGACACTGGACAACATACTCAACCTCTCCTTGTTTCAGTTTCCTAATCTGCAAATGGAAATAATAACACACAAGGCATTTAAAAGTGTTAGCTGTTATTATTATTAACGTCATACACGAGATAGGTATGACTTTCCCACTTTCAAGATGAAAAAACTGAGGTTAGGGAAAGATAAGTAATTTACTAAAGGTCACTGTGAAAAAAATGACACCCATTACCACCTCTAGGAGGAGTCCCACTGCATGGTGGATAACAAAGAGTGTAACGGTGCTTACCACCAGGAACAGCAGTCCCAGAATGTGAACACCCTGCAGGGTTTGCAGGTGTCAGGGTCACCAAGGAAGACATGACTCACACAGGCACCGATGAAAAAATGCCTTCTCCCAGAGAAGAAAGAGGGCGAGATGTGAGCATCGGTCCCCAGAGCCAGTTGATCTGATGACCCTCTCTTATGCTACAGGCAAAGGACCCTGTTCCTTTCTCTGCCAGGAACAGGTATGGCAGTGGAGTTGACCAGGTGCCACAAGACACACACACTTATGCAGAGCACAGAAGTACACATGGAGTCCTGAACAGGGAAAGGTATTTCCAAATAAAGAGATATGCCCAACACAGGCTGTAAGGACTCTTTCTCTCTATATAAAGCAAGATTCCTGGACCCAAGGTGCATTCTTGTACAAATGTGCAGGGGTCAAAGACTGGGTGCACTTGTCCCCTTTTCCAATAGTCATACAACTAGTAACTAGTATATGCAGGTCTTTTTTTCTAACTATTATATGTTGACTACTGTTGCATGCAAGACACAGTTCCAGGCACTGTGAGGTCTACAAAACTGATTCAGACGCAGAAGTCATGCTCTTCCTGAAACAACTTCCAGGAATGGAGAAAGTAAAGGTATGCTCATGAATATAACACAGAGTGAGTTTTTTATTTTAAAATCATATCCTTTAAGAACATATTCGAAATACATCTGTTGAGAACCTGCTATTGCAGGGGCCACCCCAGGCACCATATACAACAATGAATAAAACAGCATTCTTCCCCACAGAGCTGGCTGGGGATACACAGCCCATCAAGCAGAAAAGGAAGTGAACCAAAAAACACTCTGGCATGGATGTGTGATGCACTGCCCTAGGCACAAGAGATAAACACACAGAATTAAAGACTTGAACCTAGAGTACTGGTTCCTCACTGGACACAAATTCTAGAGGTAAGACAGAGAATAATTGTGTGATTACAGAACCATTCCCACCATGAGGGAAGGTTTGCAGGGTGCTGTGAGGTACAGGGAAGGGGTATCTCAAAATGGGGGCCAGGAGAGGTTTCCTGGAGGCATGATGCTGGAGTCAAATTTGAAGGAAAATAGGACTTGTTCAGATTAAGAAGAGGGGAATACCTTCTACTCAGGAGCAGGCAGAAATAGCCTGTTCAGCAGTACACTGGCATTAACACAACCTGCTGCTTTTAGAGCGCTGCAAGGAGTTGGGTGCAGCTGGGACACAGGCTGCGAGTGGGGAGCAGGAAGTGAGAACAGAGATGGACCCCGAAATCATGGAAGAATAGAGATGGGGGCAGATCTTGAGAGGCTTATGTAGAAAGCTAACAGGACATAGAAACTCAGATGAAGTGCTAGAGAGTTAGCTTGGGATGATTGAGAAATACAATAGTCTGAAAAAGACGGGATTAATGTCGACCCATGGACTGAAGGAGAATATAGCTGGGCGTGGGAAATCCCATGACACTGGAGGTCGAGTGTGACTATTCAGTTACATTTTGGTGCCAGATTGTGTATTAACTAACATATTTTCACATGCTGAGCATTTTCCAAAATGAATTAGACAGGATCCTCATGGAGATACACATGCACATCAGATAGGTGGGCAGACTTTATAAATACGAACAGGTAACTACAACAACTATGTAGTTTATCGTCCTAACTGCGACACTGCTGAGAGCAAAAGGAGGTGCCATACATAAGTACACCATGAGGACAGCAGGCATAAGCCAGGACAACCCTGGACACTAATGCAGCCAGTGACAAAGTAACCCATATTCATGGGGCATTTTTTTTTCCAGATTTCTTTTTCTATACAAAAATACATATAATCATATAATATGATCTTTTTAAAATGTTTTGTTACAAAACCAGATCATTCTATATTCTGTCTTTAAAAATCACTTACCAGTATATCAAGAACTTTTATTTGTGAATAAATATGAGACTAATAAATCTTTTAAAACAGTTGCATAGTATTCCACTATGTGATTGCATCATGCTTTATTTAACTATCATTTTATTAATTAAAGGATTGGGATAGATCCTCTAGGAAAAGACAGAACTGTGACTAATCAGAAGGATGTTTTAATTTCCTCATATTTGTGGCCCTGGATGGTATATATATATATATATATATAAATGTGTGTGTGTGTGTGCATTTAAGTGCACAAGGGGAAAGGCACAAGGATGTTTGCATGACCCAGGGTCATCAGAAAATGCTCATAAACTTAGGACAAAAAGCAGCTCTGAATTCACAGGCCAGTAGTAGCCTTAGAATCACTTTTACCAGCCAGCCTATGGGCTCTCCTGACCCGTAGTAGTCACATAAGCCTGTGACTTACATGAGGCCTCATCAGAAGGGGATGGGAATCCACGTGGATCCTGAATCTCATGTAAGATGTACAGGAGAGCTGACTTTAAGAGCTGACACTTTTATGTCACTCAGTATACAGAGGCCACATGAAGAACTGAAAGGAATATACGGACTAGAAATTTATACTGCATGAAGTAAGCAGATAAAGGGATTTGTGAGGTTCTTGAGAGGAGGGAAGTCAACCAAGTTTGAAGTTTGAGACCAAGAGAACATGCTTCTCTAAACACCAAAAAAATAAAAAATCTTTACCAGAAAAAGAAAAAAAGTAGGGGACCAGATTTCTTTTTTAAAGGTTCCCTTTCCACATTTCCCAATAAATCGTTGCTGTGGTTTTAAAAGTAGAAGGCTGCCAGCGCAGCCTCACAGACGGGCCGCATTCCTCTTGTCGCCCGCTGCACGCGAGAGCTGGAGCGCGCCCCGCCGCCCCTCTGTGCGCCCGCGGGCGGCAGGACCCCGGCCCGGCGCGCCCTGCCCGGGAGGGCGGCACAGCCGCTGTGCCAATCTCCGGCCTCCCCGCCGCGGCAGTCAACGAGAGGACCAATTAGTGCTAGCTGTGATGTGGAGATGGGTCTGCAAAGGACGAAAACCCCTCCCTGTTCTCTTGGCAGAGGCCACTGGCAGGGCCAGCAGATGTCAACAGCTTTCCATCACTGTCGCGGGCTCCGGGGGCCTTCCCCGCATTGGCCGGTACTCGGCCGGGCTGAGTTCCCTCACCCTCCTGCCCCACGGGCCTTCGGATCCTCCTTGGCTGAAGAACACATTGAATGTTGGTAACCCAAGGCGGGACTCCAAAGAGAAGGGAAACACTTTTTAAAAAACAACCCATGGATTTCTGACCATTTTGCAGAATAAGGAAATGCCCCCGCCCGACATAATCAAGAGGGTCTTGTTTTGAGAGCATTTGAGTAAAAGACTGTACCTATGTTTCAAGATTGCCCATACACCAATTCAGTACATATCTAAAAAAACAAGTTGCTTTATAACTCTCCCAGTATGGACAGGTGATTAGATCCTGCAAAACGGTTTGTAAACAATTTACAGGATACAATAGGAGATCGCAAACATTTCACATTTATAAAATTGTTTACAGAAATCTTGCTTTGTACAAAATATTATATAGTATTTTCTGACAGATAATCACATGGCTGAAATGACTAATGATGGATTTTTTTTTCTTTAATCAACTTTTAATTTTGTTAATTCCATTTGAACTGAGAAATGGACATACAATCCAACAAAGCCATGAACTGGAAATACTTTTCTGAAGTTCTAGAATATATTACATTAACTCCTTTTCCGGTGATGATTTGATTAAACCAATGACAGACTTATGAATACATTTCAGCTGTATTGAGAGTAAGGCATTTTAGAAACACAAGGTAGCAAAACCAGGATGGTAGTAGAGTGAACCCTCTAAACTTGTTATACAGGAGGGAAATAAATACTTCAAATTAATAGATTATTCAAATACAGTGTTGCTTGTTGCAACTTGGAATGCAATATTTGTGGAATGCAATATTTTTCTCCTTCCCTGGCAAGATATAAATATATATATATACATAAATAATTTTTTTTTTGTTATTCTTTTCTCTGGAGGGCAAGAAGAAGCATGGTTCCTGATCCCAAGGAACAGGACTCTAACTCCCTAACTTACATGAAATGACACTACACAAGAAACAACACGTTTTGAAAGTATGTGATGAATATAAGTGATAGCATAAGAGTTCAGCGTTGAGTAAGACAAGCTCAAAATCCAGAAGATTATCAACTTTCTAACTTCGTATTTATTGATCTCCTCAATCCCATGACCTCCATTTCAGGAACCTATTTTGCCTAGAAATACTCAGAACTATTCCACCTTAGAAATATTAACTCAAATTCACCACTCTCTCGACACGACCTTCAATCTTTCTAGTTCTTATTTTCCTTCATTCAACCACCATCTCACCTATGGCCTTGCCCCCTTGTCTACTGCATGCACAGAAACACCAAAACTCCAGTCTGTATGTAAAGTATGTAATTGATATGCTTGCCTGCGACCTTCTCCCCTAAGTTGCCAGACAAGTGGTCACCATTGCATTAGAAAGCTGTCATGGACGAAGACACCAAATTCTTTTCTTTTTTGTTCAAAAGCTGTCAATCGAGGTATCAGATAAGAAAGACTGAAAATATGTATGATGACTCAGAATTTTTTTTTCTCACTGACACCCACCCCCACCCCTGAAACACACACACAAAATTCCAGCTGAAGAACAGAGAGAACGAGTGTGGGAAAGGAGAAAGAATGAGATGTGAGCATGTCCTGGGAGTGGTAACAACCATCCTGCCTCAAGTATTTGGGAGTCTGAGGTGCCCGATTTCCATCTGGAGTCTTGAGAGGGAGCAAGGCTTGCAGAGGTGTCATGTAACTGGAACGTCTTTGGGCAAAAGAATAGTGATGAGTAAAGGGTTAAAAGGGAGAGAGTGAATTCTCCAACAGCCCTGGAATAGCAAAAAGAGAATTTAATATTCTCTATGCCCCACCAGCCCCAGAAGGAGCTGAGTCAGGTGCGTTAACTGGTAGACCTGTAGAGACATTTGCAACCAGTGTAAGAAGAAGCTGCAAAAGAAGAAATAGCATAGACCAGCCAGTGGAGATCAGTCACTGTCTCCCTACAAAAGTCACACGAAGATGACATACCTGGAAAACAGTTGTTAACGGTTACATCCCAGTGGAGTACAATATTGGGGTGAAGATCCCAACAGTTGACCAGAGACTCCCACTGGAGGGCTGCCGTGACACTATGAAATCCCCAGGAGCAGGAGAAATGAGGACCAAAAAACCCTGAATTTGTCTGAATTTGGAGCTAACATGACTGATCGATAGAGAATTTAACTAAGTTTACCTGAAATTATCAGATTAAGTTTCCTGCTATGAAAAAGGAATGGGGGGTGGGGATCAAGATGCCGATTGAATTTAGTCATAGGAAAAAATATATACCTTGTCACATACCAGCTTTGGGGACTTAAATTTCTACTTACTGCACTTCATTGTCTTTCTGATGTGCTGACCCTTCAAAACCTCGATCTTTTAAATTCTCTACTTCTATTCCCAGGCTGCTGAGCCCTGCTGAAGCCAAGCACAGCAAATAAAGGAGGTTGGAGCACTGGGAGGTGAGGAAGGTGGGCTTTGAGGTCTGCCTTCATTTGATGGGCAGGATTTAGACAGGTGAAGGAAGGAGAGGCCACACAGTAAGAACCACTAGCTGGATACGACATTACAGCTTGCAAAGAAGGCATATTCATGTACATTATCACACTCAAAGCTCACAGTAATCTTGGAGGGAGATAAATAACCCTTTTTGTTATTGACCAAGGCCATGCAGCACATCGGCAGCAGAACCTCAACTTGACACGACTTTTGTGACTCTGTATCACGCATTCTTTCCACTGTCCCATGCTCAGGATCCCCCTTTTGTGTCCAGAAGTTTGCCTTTGGCTGTTGCAAGTTTCCTTTAGCTCATTTAGTAAAAAGTTAGTTTTCACCTTCAGAATCCCATTTGGTCTTATTGCTATTACCCCCATCTTACAAAGGAGTAAACTGATGCTCACTCACTTGTTCAAGGTCATGGGACCCTTAAGAGATTGAGACCAGATTGGAAGCAGTTTTGCTGTTTCATGATTCAATGCCCTATCCATTATATCCCACTAATATTAAGTCATGATAGCACATTATTAATGTCATATTTTTAGAGAAGCAAAATACTGCCTTATTCATGGAGAAAAATGGATGAATGGTTGAATTTTTTCCCTTAGATTCTTACGAATGTCACATATACATCACAATAGGAAACAGAATTATAATTGGTTAGATTTCCATTTCCTTTCAATGAGCTTCACTAAAATTACATATTTTAATCTGAAAAATTGAGAAGTGCAAATGTAATTTCTGTGAAAAATGCCTAGGGTGAGCAAAACATTACTCTCTCAGTAGAAAGTGTTTCAAGTCAAATGCTTATTATTTTTAACAAAACCGATTTCTCAATATTAACTTTAAAATCAGTGGCAAATTTGTCAGTTTGTTCTTTAAATCATTTCTCACTGGTTTCCTTCCCTTCTTTTGATCATTTTGCTGTACTTGCAATTTGATATCTCATTCATGGCTCTGCTGTCTGCAAACTCTGTTTAGTGCAAAGCTCCGCAAAAAAAAAAAAAAAAAATCTCTTATTTGACCATGAACTTTCGATGATCTAGTTAGCGTTACTGTCAAGCTTCCCGCGGTCTTTTTGAAAAGCAGGACTTGTCCATTCTGCCCTCTGGCCAACTTCAGTGGGACTAAAGGGCTAGCAAGAGCCATCAAACTGCCTGACGGCTTGTCATCAGCAAGGCTCCATTAATTTACCCACATTTTCCACTGTTTGGCATCTACCATGATAACTCTTTTCTCTTCCAAGCGGCTCCTGTTTGCATTTAACACTTGGGTTAATTTTCATCAGAGTTTAAATTTAGCCATCAGTTATTTCAGGGGAGCTGTCAGCCAACATATGGAGAGAGGGAGAAAAAAATCCTTCTGAATTTATAATAAAGTGGAATCTGTTGAATGTGAAACAAAAACCAACCGCAATATAGTGGGTCCCCGGTGGGGAGAGCAGGGTCAGTGAAGAATTGCAGAGTGGATTAGCTGTTCTATTCACCAGAGCCGCATCTGGGCACCTCCGGAGCTTCTTGATATATCAAAAAATGATGGAAAGACACAGTTCAATTTGTCCCCCTTTTATAAAGGATAATTAACCTGTCAGTCTTGCTACTTTAACAACTTCATTAAATTGGAGGCGAAATGGGTGCTGAGAAGTCTTGTCTTTATCCAAAAGGAACACAGGGCGCTTGTGTAAACGGTGGCAGAAGAAAGAAAACACATACACGCACACCCCAATAATGCTGTCTGGTTCCTGAAAAATGGAACATGCTTCTTCCAATTATGTAATAATCCTGCCTTTACTATGACCTCCTAAAAGTAATTTTCTTAACTCGGAAGGCAGAGGAAATAATGTCACAGCCCAACTAGGCCGGAAAATCACACCATTTAAAAATTGAGGTTATAGGGTTTCAAATGCGGTTGGGCCAAACTGTTTAAGACCTAGAGTGATGGCTACTAAAGGTGAACAGCATTTCACAAGTAACAAAAAGAAATGAAAACAGCTCCTTCAGTCCTCAACCTCTCCTTCTGCCGCCCCCCACATTGGCATCCAGCATTTGTATCTTGGCAACGAATCATAGCTTTACTAATACAAAGATTCTAAATTGTAACAATATATTCATTCAAGAGAAAAAGAACACTTCAGCCATTTTAGGGTTTAAAACCTCAAGTAATCATAACTTTTTCTTTCTTAAAACTATATTGAATATTTCAAGCAACTGAACTAGTAGTTTAATTAAGATTACAGTCCTCATTAGAAATTCTGCTCTATAAAAAAGCACAAAGGTAAAAAAAAATAAATTATAAAATATTTTTCAAATCTTATAATCAAAATTATATTATTTCCAGTCGAAACAGAAAATGGTCTTATGAAGGTGCTAATTCTGTCCTATAATATCACATTTAATTATAACAATATAATAGGTTAATGATTACAAAATATTAGTGAAAATTTTCAACTAGGTCTAGTAAAGGTAAAATTTAACATGCTTTTTTTATCAGTATAGTCAAGAATTCTGGGTATGATGATTAATTTTCCAAGAAAGGAAAATTCCTTTTAATTGTTAATTAATTGTTAATTAAATGTTTTTTTAATAATTCAAAAAACATTTTGAATTATTAAATATTTTTTGTTAATGACATCTTTTCACAAGAATTGTTAAGGGTAAATATTTTGTAAAGTTAATATTAGCCCTTTAAGGTTTATAATCTCAAACCAAATTTTATTTATGATCAATATGAACTATGATATTTTTATTTTAAATTCATTTAAATGTCTCATTTTTGATCATTTATAAATATACTAGGAGGCAAGAATACAGAAACTCATACTTTTTTTACTATAATAGATGAAAATCTTTATATTACAAGTGATTTTTAGAAAAAAGACTGATTGTATCAATACTAAAATATTTACATGTTTTATTGGGTGAAGAAGTCAGAATTTATCTTTTTTTGGTTTTATTTGAAACAAGATTTGATGCAGCTCTTAGAATAATTAAGCTACTACAACAGCTATTCAATTAATTTTTAAGAACATAGCTATTCTTTTGCATACTTTAAAAAATGAAAATTTCCTAATTTCATAGAAACAACCATTTAAAAAAAAAAAGATGATACTTCTAAAGATCAGTGGCATCCAGAGATTTTCAGAACACATTTGGTTTTATCATATCAAGTACAGGATTTCTATTTACCTTGCCCAATTAAGGATTGCATTTATCATCAAGAAGATAATTCACTTTTGTCACAGTTTTTGGAAAGGGAGCAGGTACTCAGTCTTTTCCAAAGTGACTTTTTCTTGTTCCTGAACTTTCCTGTCTCTGTAGTTAGTAATTAAGATGATATGTTTTGCATTGTTTCATCTCAGACCTCTGTCTGCACACATTTGCAGAGAAGAATTAGAAGCTGTATTAGCCCTTCTCCCACAGTACTGATTGTAAAAAAGGAACCGTGATTCAGAGTGGCAACTGTTCTTGCCACTGGTGTTTTTCCAGCTCGTACATGATCTCAAAGATCGTGGTGGTGGACACACACCAGCATGAGTGCTTTTGCAGGGGAATGACATCCCACCTTTTTATATATAGCACTTGGCATGTTTGCTTGCTGTGTCTTTTAGAGGAAAGACCCAAGGGCCATTGAGATTAGCAGGCTTCTCAGCCGTGTCACCCTCTCCAGCTGGTCTGGCACCAGGGGCACTGCAGGCCGAAAAGTAAATGACTCTGATTCCCGCTGAACTAATGCTGGGAGACTGGAAATGTTAAGAAGGAAAGCGGCATCAGTCAGAGCTTATTGGACACTCACTACATATAAATGAAATGGAACAGGGACAAAGGAGAAGGTTTTGCGGGAGAAATCCTACTTTAGCATCCAGAGGTCGGTTCATTTTACTGTACCTCTAAAAAAAGTTATAGAGTGACCCAAAGCTTACTTGAAGAAACCAAATGATTCCAACACCCCAAATAAAATATTCCAAACGTGGAAACCGCCACATCGTATCAATGTTGGTTTGTGGAACAATCTGCTTTCATGATTTGGAATGTACACATCTGACTGAATCAAACTTTGCTTTGAATGAAGAAAGAGTTGTTTTAATTCGGTTGTGCATATCCCTCTTATTTCTTATTCTAAAACAACAAACACTGCTAATTTTAGAGAGGAAAACTGAGCCAAACGCTGAAATGAGCAGCTAGTCCCGCTACATAAACATGGGGAAGAAGCTCAATTTCCTATTGTAACAAAATGATTAAATTGCCTCAGATTTAATCACAGTAATTTAGTCATTTTGTGAATGTAGGTCAGTCATTTGTTGGTACTGATGCTTTTTATTTAGAGGGCATATGTTTTCACTAATAACCTTCAAATTTTCAGTCAATTTATTCCAAAGAAGTACAAAATCATCAATGAAGCATAAAGATAATTAGGTGTCCTTATATAGAGCACAAGTAAAACTATCTACAAAGAGTTGTCTGAGCCTGATTTTAAGATCAAGTCCTCACAGTTTGTGACTGTGTTAGTAATTGCAACCAAAGTGGTGGTTTTTAACAGAAATTACTTGGGAGTTTACACCAACCGTGAAAACCTGTTGTCTTCATTCTGTAATTTTCTCTTTCCTATATTATCGCCAGATCATATCATAAAAGTTACCTCTACTACCACCCCCACAACCACAATAAAAGGAGTAGAAATATGATGAATATCTGGGTAGTTTAAGTAAGTATATGGTGGGTTAATTGTCTGGCTATTTTTAAAACTATTATCAATAATTGGGCTTTGTGTCTATAAGGGGATCTACTCAAAGTTATTAATACAAGGCACACAAGGGCTCAGAATGGAGGCTGAAATTAATGTCTTCCAATACAAATTGTAATGGGAAGACCCATACTATTAATACTTGTTCTTTGCCTTTCCTTTACCCACACATTAGAAACAGAAATATTTTGAGTCAGGTCATCAGCTCTCCATGAGTGGTCTTAAACTTTGCAAACACAATGAGTGAGTCCCTTCATTTTGGAAGCTGGAAGTTGTGCTGTCAAGTAGCACATCCCGGGGGTAAGAGAGGAGTTGGAATTCTATTGGGAATAAATTTGCAGGGGAAGAAACTGGATCCTCGTTTTGAATCACATAATAGTTCTGAGGCAATTTATATTCCACATGTTTCATAGCTTTGGAACTACTTAGGTTATTAAGTATGAAATGTCCGGTTTCCTTAAGTACTAAGTTTGACAGTCGCTGTCTCTGACATTTCACTTTGACACTTCTTGTTTTATTTTTATTGTGAGGGTGAATCCCCGTCTTTCAAACGCATGGTTTGGCTTGTGATTATCTTTCAAATTTTTTTAAGAGCAATTTTTGTGAAACTATGGATGAGTCCAAAATTCGTGTTATCTTTAAATATGAGTTCTGTCGTGGAACCAATGCAGCACAGACAACTTGAAGTATTAATGAAACTGTTTGGGAAGGATGTGGCTAATGAACGCACAGTATGTCAGTGGTTTGAGAAGTTCTGTTCTGGTGATTTTAATCTTGAAAATGAGCCATGTGGGTGACCTGAGACCAAGGTGGATAATGATGAGCTGAAAGCTGTAGTGGAAGCAAATCCATCTCAACCTACATGTGAATTAGCAGCAAGGTTTGACGTTACTATTCCAACAATATTGGACCATTTGAAACAAATGGGCAAGGTAAAGAAGCCAGATAGATGGATTCTGCATGAATTAAATGAGCATCAGAAGAGAAATCTTCTCAAAGCTTGCCTTTCTTTGTTGTCACGACATAAAGGCAAACCATTTCTACACCATATTGTTACGTGTGATGAAGAAATGAATTCTTTTTGACAATGGCAAGTATTTGGCACAATGGTTGGATAAAGAAGTAGTGCCATAACACAGTCCAAAACAGAATATTCATCAAGAAAAGCTAATGGTGTCTGTGTGGTGGTCCAGGGCTCGTATTATCCACTACAGCATCATGAAACCCCGTCAATCCATTACAGCGGATGTCTACTGCAACCAACTGGATGAAATGATGAGGATGCTTGTGATTAAGCAGCTGAAATTGGTCAATAGAGACAGACCAATCCTCTTGCAAGACAAGGCTCGACCACATGTTGCACAAACAATGCTTCTTAAACTACAGAGGCTGGACTTGGAAACTCTCTTATCATCCACTGTATTCACCAGACCTTGCACCAACTGACTACCTCTTCCAGGCTTTGGACCACTTCTTACAATGCAAAATATTCAATTCTCAACAGGCTGTGGAAAACGCCTTTCATGATTTCATCACCACTTGCTCTCCAGGCTTCTTTGCTGCTGGCATAAACAAACTACCGTTAAGACGGCAAAACGGTGTCCATAGTTTAGGCTCATGCTTTGATTAATTGTACTATCTCTTGTTTGAGGCATAATAAACTCAACTTTTGATTCAACATCAGACATTTCATATTTAATGACCTAATACACATTTGCATTGTTTTGGAGATATCAGTTTGAAGAAATCCATGTATGTTTAACAAAGCTGAAGCTAGATTGTTTTGAAATTGTGATTAATTCACAGATCCTCCTATTTTGGTTTGGTTAAAAGATAGATTTTCAGGACACTAAGTTTACCTGAGTTCCAGAGGTTTCTCTTTGCTTCATTTTATGACAAATAACTATAATTCTCTATGGCAAAATATAGCTCACCTTTTTGGTAAGGATTTTGAATTCTCATATTCTAGGGATCATGTTTCTATAAATGTTTCATAACTCTTTATTAGCCAATGTAGTTGGTGCCATGGGACATCCTTGTTAATTGAACGTTGTATTAATAACATTGCTGTGTCCTTGCTAGTGAGCTATCCAGAGCCTCTGGGAGGCCACCACTTAGAGTGAGGCTCTGGTGATCTCCCTCCTCTGAATCCTACAGCAATTAGAGATCACTCACTTTATATTCAAATACACATTACTTCCTGCTAGTCATTATCTTTCAATATAGACTTGTCTCATTCCCCTAATCAGGCACTTTAAAACCCTGTTGAGTACTTGCAATCTGGGAGACTCCCAGGTAGGCACTGAAGTGTACTGTGCAGTATCCTCCTCACAATCACATGAGGAAAGCAAGATCACACCCATTTTACAAATGAGGAATGAACGGAGGCTGGGAGACATTAAATCATTTGCTGTGTGACCTAATTATTCAATGATGAGATCAGGATTTGAAGTTTAAGGGCTTTTGAATTCTTTATCCCATGGTATTTCTGCCTCACAAGTCCATAAGAGTCTGGAATTCAGCACAATAAATTATTCCCCTTTATATCACCTCAGAGTCCCTAGCATGGTGCCAGGCTCATGGAAAGCACTTAATGAATATTCTGTGTTTCAGTAATGTCTTGATATTCTCCAGGTAGAACACCCATCTATGCAAAACCCAACTGCTTTATATTAATCATCTGTTTACCTGTCTGTCCCTTGTATAAATCTTTCCCAGGTCTTATCGTTATTGTACCCCTATGTCTGACTCATGGCCGGCTCTCAGTAATCCAGGGTTTCAAGGGAGAGGAGGCATCCAGAGAGGAGTCCAAATGTGGTAACAGGAGAGGGGATGACCACAGTCTGTGGTATTTGGAAAGATGAAACTTCAACAGTAGAAAACCCCTAATGTTATTGACTAGCTAAGTTTTCCACTTCAGTGACAGAGACTCCACAACAAATAATAACCTTTATGCTATACCATAATTGTACATGTCAGTGGCCCATGAGATTGGTTAGAACTTACGTGGACATCCAAAAAGTCCCTGAGAGTACTTTGTTTTTACTGAATCACTAACATTAGCTGGCTTTCCAGAAAGTGATACCATGCCTTAAAGATTTTTTTTTAAAGGCTGCTTCCCAGTTTAGCAACACAGATACATCTCTACCTATGGTTGAATCCAGTGCCCACAATTACCATAGCTTCCAGGCACTGGAAGTCACACTGGATATAACTCTGCATTCCTGATATGCCTTTGCACAGGAAGATAGAGGCACCCACACAGTGATCCTTACAGAGAAAGCAAATAAACTTGCTTTTATCGGTTGAATTTTGTTCCCCCAAAAGATGTCAAAGTCTAAAACCCAAGTACATATGAATGTGACCTTATCTGGAAGTAGGGTCCTTGCAGATGAAATCAAGTTAATATGAGGTCATTAGGGTGGACCCTAATCTAATACAGGTGTCCTCATAAAAAAGTGACATTTGAATATGGCAACAAACATGCACGGAGGGGAATCTCCATGTGAAGATGAGGCAAGGACTGGGGGGTGTTTCTACAGGTGAAGGAATGCCAGAGATTGCCAGCAAACCACCAGAACCTAGGAGAGAAATATGGGACAGATTCTCCCTCCCAGCCCTCAGAAGGACTCAACCCTGATGACAGCCTGACCTTGGACTTCTAGCCTTCAAAACTGTAAGACAATACATTTCTGTTGTTTAAGCAATACAGTCTGTGTGACAGCAGCCCTAAGAAACTAACACACTTGTCTTACCAAGATTTATAGACAATGGTCTTTAATTAAATGGCTTCTGTCTCTACTTACAATTAAAAAGAAAATAACGTTTTTCATGTTTGTTTTACTTACTTCAAAAAGTCAAATGTCTGGATCATTATGCACAAATTTTATGAAAAAATATTAATTTTAAAGTACTTAAAATAAAGTCATTTGTCATGTATTATCTCTTGAGTATTATGCAAATAAGCTATATGCTAGGGATAGTATACAACAGAGTATTTTATTAGAGATGCTTGCAAGACATAATCATTTATTGCACAGGTGAATAAAGAAAAAATACAGATATGCTTACACAGAAAGTTAGAAATTAGTTAATATCCAAATATGACACTATCTATGCCATTTTGCTATGGACATTAAAGAAATTGGTTAAAAGTAAGAAATTTGGGTCAACCAGTTTTGTTGCCTTGTAGAAAGCTTACTGAGTGGGGCACCGAAAGACAAATCGCACATGATCTTACTTATATGTAGAATCTGAAAAACTCAAATTCATAGAAGCAGAGAGTAGAATTGTGGCTATCAGGGGCTGGGGGCGGGGGTGATGTCAATCAAAGGGTACAAAGTTTCAAGTTAGACAAAAGGAATAAATTCAAAAGAGCTAGAGTATAATATGGTGGCTATAATTAATAACAATATATCATATACTTAAAAATTGCTAAAAGATTGTAGATTTTAAGTGTTCTTACCACAAAAAATGGTTAAGTATGTGAGGTAATGCGTAGGTTAATTAGCTTGATTTACTCATTCTACAATGTATACGTATTTCAAAACATCATGTTGTATGCAATAAACATATACAGATTTTATTTGTCAGTTGAAAATGTTGAAAAGAAGTGATATTGCAATTTTAAAAAGAAAAACACATGGAATAAAAAAGAAGGTACAGTTTACTGAGTGGTGCCAGGGTTCCTGGACAGATGTGAGGGGCAAGGCACTAATTGCACAGAGGCTGAGCTTTCCTCTGTATCAGCAAAAGCCACTTCTATTTTAATGGTTTCAGATAGTGGGGTCTTGCATAAAATCTGCAAACTTTGGGTCTTGATGCTTTAAAACAAATGATTGCTTTGGCATTGTTTCCTGGCATGACTTTTCAACTTGTCTACCCTACGGTACTATAGGCAGTAGGTAGGTAAGTAGAAAGATAGAACAATCCAAAATTAATTAGAAGTTTTTGAGATCACACAATTTCACTTCAAATCACTGGATGAATGTCTGAGCATATCAAAATCCACACTTAGGAATCAATAAATCTTCCAGTCATAACTTGTTTTTACTGAATTCAAACCTTTTGAAAGAATTAAGTTAGTTTGCTGGTATCTTCATTCTCAGATTTGAAAATTGCAAGGACATCTCTGGCTCTGAGACACTTCTGCTTCTTCTGATGATCCTTTTCTTAAAAATGGTTTCTAATAAGTAGTTTTCCTCCTTTTGAGTTTGAAGTAATATTTGTATCTTCTGAAACCAAATCTACTTTCTGATGTGTAATGTCAGATCATTATGGTTGGAGATCTTCATTTAAGCTGTAAGACAACATAATAAACGTTCATTATAACCAGGGCCCCTAGTGCTCTTGTTGCTACCAGAATAGGTCTGGATCCCAGCCAGTCTTGAATGGACCAACAGCTGTGCTGTGTTCAGTGGTGCTATGTTGAGTTGCACACGACAAAGGTCAAATATAGTTCAGCTTCCGTACGCATGCCTCCCTATTTAAGGCCACCCACCCTCAGGTTCCAATGTATCTAGCCACCCACTTTTCTCACCACTTCAAAACATGGCCTTCGAGCCTCTCATAGGTGTCCACCCACCCCATGTCTGACTATTCCTTAATTCCACTCTGTTTTTCCTGCCTTTGTGCAGTCACTCAGGTTGCGGGCCTTTTCCCAAACACACAGACCTACAACCACTTGCATGTTTTAAAAATCAACCCCAAATTCCTTAAAGTTAACCCATGCCTCTTTGCCTTCTCTAAAAAAGTCAAACTTTGAGTCCACAATACACAAGAAAATGGAAACCCTTCTGATTAACCCCCTCTAGGTTCCTTTCCCCCTGGTTACAATGCTCTCAGTCTTTATGGGCACACTCCTTAAATGCTTCCTGCAGTTTCTTATTAACAGATTGTTTCTTATAGTTTTAGGTCCATCTTCTTTCCCCGATTACATTATAAACTACATGGAATAAGTTTTTTACTTAATTGAGGTTTCCCATGGAGCTAATAGGGCTGAACATACTTAAATATTCAATGAATGCCTAAAAAAGAAAAGAAAATTGGATTAAATTAACTGAATCCTAAAGCATTCACAAACACCAAAAACACGTCTGTAGTAGTAGTTCCGCTTTGACAGCAAAAGTAGGAGTGATGGTAAAGTCAGTTTCAGTGGATATTCTTGACAGGGTAATCGAGATGACATTGATGGCAATATCAGGAAAGAGCTCGCTCTCCCGCTTCTAACACAGGCCTCTCCTTCAGACTTGTGGTTAGTAATAAATCATTCACCGTTGACACAAACTATCTAGCAAAGGAGTTTCAGCTTAGAAACTAGGAAGACCCTCAAGTTTGGAAATAGGGTCTCTCTTATACACCTTGCTCAATTCTGGGCAACTGGTAGGCTACTTAATAAATGCCTATTAAAAATGGAGTGACTGATATAAGGCCAGAGCCACTGCCGATGACAGTTGCACAGAGCAAGTGCCTTCATTCCAGTAAGCTGGAAATTCTCATTTTTGCTCACATTTTTGTGTTCTTAAAAAAAGAAGATAATAGATAATTAAATTGCCTTCAAATAGGTCTTTGAAATATGACTAAAAGCTATAGTAATTTTCTTCAATATCCTAATCTGAATCCATTTGTTCCTTTTAGAAAGACAAATTAAAATATAGCCACTTGAACACAAAACAGAGTACTCTCTTCTTTGAACACTTTGCAGCCACAGAGGGAGTGATCATTGGCTGCTACATGGTTCTCTGAAATAGCAGCCTCTCTCCACCACTCCCTTTGCTGGCAAGTTGGTGATAAAGTGACATCTTTCTAATTATTCAGTACCTGAAAGGGGTTGACATAGTTCACAGTGTTGAATCCATGCATTTGATGTATTAGGCTTGGGGATGGCCATCCACACAGTCCAAATAAATTGACTGCTAGTTTCTTGTGATCTGCTAAAAGTCCTCTTCTTAATGTTCTGTGCTCCCTCTTCACCAACTTTGTCTTTCCTTATTATTTTCCAATTTGGAAAAGAAAACCGTACATATTCAGGGAGCAGCTGCTGGCCATGTCTTATTCATTGCATGCCACCATTCTGTTTCTCCAGCAGTCTGCCTGCGAATTTCAGTGATCACCTAGGTAATGGGGCATTTGGGATTTCTGGAATGAAACTAGCTGTGTCCCCATAACATTTACCCCCAGATCCCCTCAGCATTCAGATGTTATATTCAGTCTGTTCTTATCCGTATGGTTTGAGTTGGAGCTCCTTCATGTATTTCACGTCATCCTGACCTTGCCTGAGGGATTTCCCTGTGTCCTCAAAGGCAGGGAGAACGTCTTCTTTTCCCCAGCAAACCCTTAAACAGCTGACGCCGCTTCTGCACATATTAGGGGCAGGAGTAACAGAACAAGTTGACTGCCTAATCTCTCATTTTTAACCTAGTCAGCCCAGAAAAGTAATCTCTCTCTCTCACACACGAACCTGGGTGAGTTTACAAATTCTTGAAATCAAGAAACTCTTCCACTGGGTTCCCTGAAACTTACAGGAACGCTTACATTCACACAGGCCAGCATCTCCTTTCTAGGAAGAAAAAAAAAAAAAAAGACAGTGGCCCCTCTCCCTAATACGGGGGAGCCAAGGAAACACACCTGTAGTGGAGAATGAATATTCTAATGCTTCCGAACCTTTTGGTGAAGGTGAAGGGGGCTTGTTGAAAACATTGCTGTGAGCAGATGGACCCCTGAAACCATCTGCTATGAAGCAACTAAATGTTCAATGATGCATTACGGAATTATTTAGCTCTCAAAGAGCCTGAAAGTAGTTAGTAATGATGGCATCTGTACCGAGAGCAAACAACCTATTTATATATGATCTATTACTTCATAAACTGTTTGGAGACCCTCCTTTCTTAAAGAAGCAGCAGACTTCTTGATTGCAGGTATAAAATTGTTACTGAAAAAATTGTAGGTTATAATCTTAAAATTAATATCTATTTTCCTCCTTTGGTTTAAGTAAACGTTTTGCTGAACTCAATTTTTTCTCATCTCTCAATAAAAGTATAGCTAAGATTATTTCTTACAATTTAAATCAAAAAGAAATAAAAAGTATTTTTCATTTCCTAAAATCATATTCCCTGGATAGTTTAGCTTCTATATGAATGTATGATCTTTTCCAAAATAAAGTATTTCTATTGTAAAAAGCCTGTATGCTCTTGATTAAAAAAAAAATGGACAAATAATAGTAGAAAAAAGGAAAGTTACTCATCAATAACAACCACTATTAATAATTTTAGTGTATTTTCTTCAGGTCTTTTTCTGTGCTCAGGTTAAAAACAAACAAACAGTTTAGGCATGGTGGCTCACACGTGTAATTCCAGAACTTTGGAAGGCCTAGGTGGGATGATCACCTGAGGCCAGGAATTAGAGACCAGTGGGGGCAACATAGCAAGATCCCATCTCTACAAAAAACAAATTAAAAAATTAGCCAGGCATGGTGGCATGTGCCCGTAGTCCTAGGTACTCAGGAGGCTGAGGTGGGAGGTCCAAAAGTTTGAGGCTGCAGTGAGCTATGATGATGCCACTGTACTCCAGCCTGAGTGACAGAGCAAAACCCCATCTCTAAACAAACAAACAAACAAATTTAGTTCTACAATCCCTGCAAAAGTGTATGTTTTCTCCTAGAGACTTGTTTTTGTGATATAAAACTTGATGGCATATTCCCTTTATTCATGGTCTCCTGGAAATATCTAAAATTCAAATTGGTACATCATGTAATGGAATACTGCTCAACAATAAAACAGAACAAACTATTATTATACACAATGACATGAATGAATCTCAAATGCATTACACTGAGTAAGAGAAGCCAGGCCTAAAAAGCTACACACTGCGTGGTTGCATTTATATGGCATCGTGGAAAAGGCAAAACTGTGAAATGGAAAACAGATCAATAGTTTCCAGGAGTTAGAGGCGAGAAAAGAATGTGACTAGAAAAAGATAGCATGAAAGATTCTTTTCAGGGTGATGAAATTGTTCTGTATCTTCACTGAAGTATGGGTTACCTGACTCTATGCATTTAGGAAATGCACAAAACTGCACACCAGAAAAAGTGAAATTTACTTTCTGTACATTAAGAAATAAATTAAAAATATATTATTCAAAGGAGTAGAGATCATAGAAATTATCAGGTCTCAGTTTTACATTTGCTTAAGAAAATACATTTATTCATTCAACAATTATTTATTGAGTACTGCTGTATCCCAGGCCCTGGCAGGCTCTGGGGATAGAGCAGTGAGCAGACAAAGTGCCTGCCCTCGGGGAGCTTACATTCTAGTGGAGGAAGACAGTAAACGAAATAACTAACTAAGCTACATTAGATCATGGTGAGTGCTATAGAGAAAAGGGAAGCAGAGAAGAGGAACAGAGAGGAGGGCCTCTCAGAGAAGGTAACATTTGAGCAAAGTCTTGAAGGAGATGACAGGATGGCCATATGGGCGAAGCCAGTGAAAAGCCCTAAGGCCCGGAGGGAGGAAGTGCTTGGCCCAATGCGAGTAGGAGAGGAGGGCTGGCTGACACAGGGGGCCGACGGAGAGCAGTGGGAGATGAGATCCCAGGGGCAGCAGGCAGGTCTTGTGAGGGTCCCAGACAAACACAGGGATGTGACTTTACTCTGTGTGAGGAGTGTTATTGGAGGGCTCAAGTAGAACGGTTTTATGCTCTTACCTTTAAAAGGCATCCGCCTGATCGCTGTGTGAAAAGAGCATATGGTTTGGGTGGGGGGAATAAAAGAGGGAAACCAAAGGGGAGGCTGGCATGATCCATGAGATGAGGGTAGTGGTGGAGTTGGTGAAGAGTGATTGGATTCTCGATGCATCTGGAAGCAAAGACAACAGGATTTCATCACAGAATGGATGGAGAGAGAGAGAGAGATGAGAAGGACTCAAGGTTTCTGGCTTGATCAACTGGAAAGATGAATTTGCTGTTAACTATAATGGGGAAGACTGTAAAAAGAACAAGTCTGGAAGTGAAAATTATGAGTTTGTTTTTGAACTTGTTATGTTTAAAATGTGGACTTCCAAGTGGGGATGACTGGCACACATTTTGACATACGAGTTTGGAATTCAGAGTTGCTACTAATATAAATTTGGTAGTCATCAAGGTACAGATGATATTTAAAGTCATGGAACCCATTCAAATCACTTTCCTAAACAAAGGAGCTACAGGCCCCATTAGTGTATCCAAATGCTCACACCCTTGCAAAACAGAAAACAGCTCTAAGCTTCCATGCACTAAGCTTGCCCCCCACCGGAATGTCAACAAGAGGCATGAAGGGAGCTTTTCCAAATATTTAACCTGAAAGTGACAAACCAGTCTTGAAATGATAGCAACAGAAACTTCTCCTTTCATATCCTGCTCCCTGAGAATTTTCCTCTGCAATAATCCCTGTTAGGAGTGTGTCTCATATTAACTGCATCAATGGTACACATACATCCAGCAGTGGCTTTTATAGGGAGGTCACCTAGGCATTCGCAGCATCTATGTGCTATACATACATTTTGAAGGGGTTTGATTTCATACAGTCTTTAAAGTAATTTTAATTTGGCTATATATAAAATTATTTAGAAGTAAAAATATATAGAGGACTTGGAATATGCATATAAACAGAGAATTCACACTGTGACTATGTATGAAGTATACATTTATGCAAGTAATACATGTAAAAGAGAAAAATTAGCTTTTTAGTTCTGAATCAGTAATTAACAAGAACTTTTCATATTTAATTCATTTGTAGAAATATATTTACAAAAGCTAGTTTTTAAAACTCATTAGTTCTATGTATATCATCCTAATACTCTGAAGAGAGTATTATCTTTTACCATAAGAGAACATAGAAAATGCTCTTTATTGAATTAGTCGTCTTTATTTATGCCTCTTCTGAGATTACCAAATTAAAATGATGCTTTTTTACACAATTTGAAACTACCATACTTTACTAAGATACATCTGAGAAAGTTTTCTCAGCTAAACAAAAAATCATGTGAATTGAAACACTGAAGATTTTTCCAAGCTGGGACAAATAACTCTCCATCAATTAATCAATCAAATATTTATCAACCAACATCTGATAATACTAACACCCAATTGCCTTGCAGCTTGCTTCTTGCCTTTAGAAATTTTTGTGGCTGTGATTTTTCTCTTTCCTGCTCCTCTACATTACTAAATGCAATAGATTTCTCAGATATTGCAGAGTTGATTCTTAATTTCGATTTTATTAATTTGAGTAACACTTAAATTTGATTCGTTTTAATATAACAAAATATCCTATATTTAAACACCTTCAGAAATCTTAAGCAGTCATCTTTTCATTTTATTAGAAATAAAGAACTTATAAAACCCGATTCTTTAATTGAAACTAAAAATTTGCTTCCTAAGTCTAAAGAAATTGCAAAGTAGCAAAAGTGCTAAAAATACTGTAGAAGTAGGCTTCTCCCACTGTGACTTCAGAAGTAAGCCTAGAAAATATATTTTTAAAGGGAATAAGTGCATACTCTCTCTCTCTTTCTCATGTGTGTCCGTGTGTGTGTGTGTGTGTGTGTGTATGTGTGTTGTGGGTCTGTGTTTTCTGTTTTGTTTTTGTTCACTTCAAAAGCAAAGTTACTGCAACATACTTGAGCAATCTGAAGGGAAATCTGTGCATGATGCCTCAAACAGGTTCTCTCAAATTCCAGAGGTGAAGTACAAGCCCTCCTGGTGCAGCCTGCGGCCACCTCCACGTCCCACCTGCCAATCAATCACCAGTCAATCAAGGAGTGGGGCACAATCAGCAGCTTAATGACGGCCAGATGGCACCTGCCTTTCATGAACTGTGTTCCTAAGCCAGAGTCTGCCTGGGACTAGACTCGGTATTCTATCCCCGAGTAGTAATGAGGATGTTTTTGTATTCAGGGTAAGCTGTAATGGCTCACACCTCTGACAGGACCCCTAGCCTACCCCCTCCATAAAGAAAGTATGGCTCTCCTGGCATCCATTGATTTGACATAAACACAGTGGTCTCTGATCATTAAAACAAGCAACCTCACTTCCTTCTTTCCAATCTGACTTCGGAATGATAAGGTGTTAATTGGCCCTGCAAAGGAGGAAGGCACATTCCAGGGGTAAATAGCCAGCCTGCATTTCCCGCAGCTGAGAAGCAGTGCTGACATTTAAATAGGGACTGATGTGCTCTTCCTCACATGGGTTTACCAGAGCTTTCAACCTTGACCTGAAGGGAACACCTTTTCTGGAAGTGACAGGTAATTTAGCCTTCTCGCTAAGTTCTGGGGCTCTCTGGTGGTGAATTATGTATGGTGCTTCTATGATACAGACACCTGTCCACTGAGAGCCAAACCAAAGCTGATAGATTCCTCTTAAAGACCTTAGATTAGATATAAAACTACCTTTTTCCCCCCTAGAAAAGTCGTCACGATGCCAATCACCTCGCCTTTCCTTTCCTCCCATGATTTCAGGGATTCGAGAAAGGCCTAAAACCATCTGAGCAATGTTTGCTTCTAAAAATGATTCTTAGGACAGCACTCTGGTTTCTCTCTCTTTTCCTTTATCTGAAATAGTCAAAAACCCTTTAATTTGGAGTAAGAAACATGTGAATTGTGAATTACTGATTTTTTTTTCACCTCTTACCCTCATACTATGTCTTAAAGTAATTCACTAAACTGCAAAAATAAGTGCATTGTATGGATTAAATCAGTTTCCAGCAAGGTGGTCAACCAGTTCAAAAGCAGTTTTTGGACTAAAAAAACAGAATTGTCTCACACTGCACTCCCTGTGTATGCTATAATTTGAGACAGGTAAATCAAGTGTTTTGGATCTGGAAGATGGGCAAAGGGTAATGTCAGTAGCACCGCACAAATCCTGGTGGGTATAAAGAGGTGCTAGATAAACAGAGAGTTGACATTTACGAAATGGTTTAAATATCTCATCGTGGGCAGTGGGGAGTGTGGAGGGAGTGAATGAGCAACGCATTGGAAGGGACAGGCTTCTCTGCAAAAAGCTTCAGATTTTATGTCCCACTCAAATGGTCCCTGGCCAGCTAGACTTTGGATGGGACTTCATCTGAAATCCATAGAACCTCCTCTGTGCAACTGAAACGATTCAGGGAATTTGATGCCCTGGGGAAGGCCTTGTGAAATGTTATTTATTTATTTATTTGCTGCTCACCATTTATAATGTTGGTGGCAAAATAAAAAGCGACAGCACTTCCATACAGGAGCAAATCTCCTTCTGAAACAGAAACTTCAGAGCTAGAAATTTGCTTGGAGCTCTTTCCGTGACCCCGTTCAGCCTAGCACAAACCTTTAGACCTGTTTCCTTTCCCCTGGAATTGCAGAGAAGCCCCACACTTCTCTGCAGCAGTGGCTGCTTTCCTACTGCTTGTCCAGTAGAGTCCAGGAAGGGAAATATGATCACCTTATGACTCAAGGGTAGGCAGGTCCATATCCATTAAAGATGGGATGTAAATGGGGAAAAATCTCTTGAGATCAGGCCCTCCCACAGCCACTGCGCTCAGAGCCTCTCGCTGGAGTGCAGACAGAGAATCTCATTAGGAATCTAATACAATAAAGACATGTAGATCTTAAGGGTGGGGGTGGATGGAAATCAAATTAACTTCATTACTTTATTCTGCACCTCACAGCGCTTCTGCCAGTGGACAATTGCATTAGACCAGAGAGGAGATCAAAAGGCAAAACACTCCCTAGAAATTCATTGTCTGAAGCCAGACTTGGGGGCGGGGTTGAACTCGGAGGGAGTAAATTGGGTCGACCCGAGACATAAATTTACTATGTCTACCCACACTCGTGCTAGACCCTTTTCTTTGCTTTTTCAACTCCCAAGTCAATGTCTTGGTTCCTGTTGGCCGTGGGAGAGCGAGCAGAGAGACCTAAATCAAGAAGAGAGAAAACAAAGCTCTTAACTCCAACTTGGCTACAGAGAGTCATTTGAGCTTTTCGAGTTCTGCTTTTATACTCTTTAAATTTCAGAAGGCCCTCAGAACTGTTTACGTAAATACCCAAAATCATACCTGAAATGTCTCTAGGCTTCTTGCTGATAACTGAAATATAGAGGGAGAAGTGTTCAGGAAAGGAAAATATAAATGTTTGATCAAAAAATATATAGTGTGAGTATTTTTACAGGAGAGAATCTACAACCAGAGGTGTTGTTGTTTTTGAAAATTAAACTGTGGATAAATATGATAGCAAAGTAAGCTGTACTGCAATTCAGTAGATACTACATTCAATTAGCAGTTAGTTAATTGAGTTACTAGGAGGTGGAATGACATGTACCAGAAAATAAAAAGGTGCTCACTGCCTCCAACCCTGACAAAACCCCCACAATAATGTGGGTGTATCAAAGGGATGGCACCGGAATCAACTGAAAGAGATTCCAATGGCCAAAGCTGGAATCATCTGAGCAACAAAAGAAAGTAGTCCTGGATTATAACCCAAAGCACAAAATAAATATCTAAATGTCCATGAGTCAATACTGATAGTAATTAACTAATGGGGAAAGTGAGACTAATACCCTATGCAGCAAAATTCCAAATAATTGGACAGTTTCTAATAGATGAGAATCCTACAAAATACCTGACCAGTACTCCTGAAAACTGTCAAGGTCAACAAAAACAAGGAAAGTCTGAGAAGCTGTGACAGCCAAGAAGAACCTAAAGAAACATGATGAATAAAGTTAATGTGGTACCCAGATGAGGTCCTGAAAGAGAAAAAGGACATTAGATAAACTAAGGAAATTGGAGTAAAGTATGGACCTCAGCTAATAATAATGTATGAATATCAGTTCATTAAGTATAATAAATGAACCATACTAATGTAAGATATTAATAATAGGGGAACCTGGGTGCTTTGGTTTATGGGAACACTCTGTACTATCTTCTCAATTTTTCTATAAATCAAAAAATATTCTAAAAGATAAAGTCTATTAAAATAAGTGAATACCATGGCCCTGCTCTCAAAGAATTTCCAGTTACGTGGGAAAATTCTAGAGACCTGTATAATAAATTCCTTTCCCTGTGCTCATCAGAAAAATCAAACCGGTCCGGCGCAGTGGCTCATGCCTGTAATCCTAGCACTCTGGAAGGCTAAGGTGGGAGGATCGCTTGAGCTCAGGAGTTCAAGACCAGCCTGAGCAAGAGCGAGACCCTGTCTCTACCAAAAAATAGAAAAAATTAGCCCGGCATGGCTATTGGCGCATGCCTGTAGTCCCAGCTACCCAGGAGGCTAAGGCAGGAGGATTGCTTGAGCCCAGGAGTTTGAGGTTGCTGTGAGCTAGGCTGATGCCACGGCACTCTAGCCAGAGAAACAGATTGAGACTCTTTCTCAAAAAAAAAAAAAAAAAAAGAAAAGAAAAGAAAAGAAAAATCAAACCACTAGAGTATTGTCAAATTGCACTTACTTAACTTAAATTTAATATTAAAAAATTAGGAAATCATTATTGACATCATCTGAAACTACTAATGTATGGTTTACACTACAATTGCAGAAGAAAGAGTGTAGGAAATCCACTAAGGGATATTTTTTTACCTAGATATAGGTCTTGTTTCCTGTGTAATTATTAATTAAATACTCTTCACACAAACCAATAAATGGCATATATATAATACTAGCCCCTGATCACCTGCATGTCTCTCTCTCCCCTTTCTGCTCGTATGCACATATAACACTTTATCCCCAACCACTTCAACGTAATTGTAGTTGATCCAATCACCTCCTGGGACAAAGGCCCTGTCTGGAATTCCATGCAGTTCATTCATCTACAAATCAATAGATACATACTGACAATCAACTTTGTGCGGTTGCTAAGGGCAATGCAAAAGGGAATAGAATGTAACACCAAAAGCTAAAGAAACATGTAAGACCAAACAGAAATTGCAACATTTGTGTGCTTAATTTCCAAATAACTAGGATAAGTGGTACATGCAATCATATCTGATGATGGTTCTGGGGTACTACAACTTCTTAAACCAAAGTTTCATTTTAAAAAATTGAACTTGAGCCAGGCCTTGGAAGAGCGTGGAGACTTGAGGAGAATCGACGTTCTATGTGCAAGAATGGGCAGCTAGAGCTGGTGCTGAGCAAAGACCACGGAGGCCACCAACAAATTGTGATAATTTTATAGGTGACTACAATTGGTGGATCAATCAAATATCAACACTATACTATTCAGAACTTTTGGGGTGAGCTATACATAAACTGGATTGTCTGTGACAAATTTGTTTCCCACAGGACAAATTGTCTCTTAAGTGCATATATGTATACACATTCATTGAACAATGAGTGTTCATTTTGTATGTGTGTGTGTATATTATATATGTATACGTACATATATGTGTGTATATACATGTTTCATACCTTATGTAAACCACATAATTTGGGTAATCCAACTTCAGAAATTATCTATCTCTATCTATTGGTATTTATATCTTCCATGACATTTAAGTAGCCATTCCAGAGTTAGTAATCTGATATTCAGCATGTCCCTAGGGTTACAGGACCTGAGACAAATATTTTTATGGGGTCCTGTCTAAATGAACAATTTGATTTAAAAATTCACTAGCCCATGTGAGATATAATGGTTTATTGGTAAAGATTTAGAATAAATGGGTAGAGAATAAGTACTTACATATTGGTTTATTGTTCGATCAATGTACATGGAGATTCTCTTTGTGTACAGATATCATCAATGACTATTCAAGTCCAGCAACCATCTCTTTGTGTTCTTCAATGTGAAATGCTCTATTCCTGGCTAACTTCTTATCTCCTACCTTAAGAAAAAAGTAGTAATGCTATTGTTATTCAAGATGCCATAGCTCTTCAGAACCTGCTTGCACTGAGACAATGTAGGTCTTTGTTTCTGTAGGTCCCTAATTCCATTTATTCAATGCTCTTGACATCAGCCATGGTGCTACCCGCAAGTGCCGGCTTCCAGAGATTCTCTTGAAAGTTGTCAATGTGCTTCACCCAGGACTACAAATATAAGATTTACCCAGAGTATGCGGGAAAATGTGAGCAATATTTCATTTTCTGGTCAGGCTAAGTTGACCAATCAGAATTGTACCCATAAACAGGTCTTCCAACCATGAGTTCTTTGGAAACTTGGGCTGTAATTTCTACATTCCTAAAATGTGATCCTTCATTGCTGAGCACTCCCCTGCCTTCCCATACTGCATCTACTGGGCAGTCCCCTTCCCAGAAGACATGTCTGTCCTTCTGAGACCAACTCAGAGGAGGCACGCATGCAGAGCTGCGTTGCAAGAGCCTGTTGACCCACCCCAATTCTGCCCGGCATGTGTCGCGGAGCCTGCGGAGAGGGTGGGTGGCTGTCTTGGGTGCCAGCGCCAGGTGTGCAGAGGTAAGGGACAAGGGAGCCTGCTGCCCTTAGAGGCAGCGCTGTGGACAGAACAGCGACAAGTCTTCTGCAGAGAGGGGACTACCTTTGGTGCACGGTAGTCCAGGACCTTAACGCTTCCTGGTGTCGCACCTGAGTGGGAGTCACCCAAAACCAGCCCGTAGACGCCGCTCTGTCTGTCCAGTCTCCGAGGGATCTGCATGACCTGCGCGGGGTGGAGGGTGAGAGAGACCTCAAAATGACAGAAACAGGGCCTCTGGATGCCCTGTCTGGTCCCCAACAAGGGGATAGACCTCAAACATTTTGAGGAGAGAACTCCACAATGGATGAAGGAGTGAGGGTTACAGATGTTGAGTCAGGGCAGGGGCCCCTTGCCTGGATCTAAGGACAGTAGCTTGAAATGTACAACTCTTTAAAAAAGAGAGTTAATAACAACAAAAAAGTACACTAAGGATTTATTGATTTCATAACGTATTTTGTGCATGCTGCTTCTGTCCAGTATGTAGGTGTTATTTAAAATCGGGCCCATTTTTGTTGGGTTTCACAGAAGCATGGGAAGTTAGGCAGAAACTAGTGGCAAATGCAAAAACAATACATTGAGTTTGGGGTGAAGGGCATACAGGAATTCCTGAATGTGAGTGAGGATATAAGTTGCCCTGGTCACTGTCAATAGCTACCTTGACTCTAGGGTGGAAACCACCTGAAGATGAAAGCAACACACTAAGGAAGGCAGAGCTCAGAAAATATGAGAAAAAGGAGCTGGTTTCCTGATCACACTAAATCTGAGGTTTATTTTGCCTCTGGACCTTTGAATTACATGACCTGCTGGATCCTATTTTATCCTTAGGCCATTCTGAATTTTTTTTTTTAATTAGTTAGAACCATAAAGATTAGGATGGGTAAAATTAGGATGGGTAAAAGCACTGACCAGCTTCAGTTGGAATTCTTATCCTGAGAAGAAAATAGCAATAAGTAGGAGGTGGGTACACAGCCTACAAAAACTCTGCAATCTAGAAAGAGACACCTAAGGGTCCTTTTCCTGGTAATTCTGACATAACCAGAAGGAAATGAGTTACGTTCTTCTGAATGTCCTTGCTCCTTTCCAAAGTGTCCTCAGCCTTCATTAATTAAATTCTTCCCATGTCATTTCCACCCTTCCTGAATATTCCAAGGACTCATCGACTGTATCATATTTGGGGATTTGATAAAGGTGTTACTTTTTCTTTTTCTCATATTGATCCAAATTTATTATAAGCTTCTTGACTTAGAGTCTGTGGTAGGCAGCTTTCAAGAGGGTCCTCACTGGGCCGCCTCCCGGAACTCACCCTTGCGTGATCCCCTCCCCTGAGTGTGGGCCGGCCTAATGACTTGCTTCTGACAAATAGTAATAGCAGAAGTGACAGAATGGCACTTCTGCCATTAGGTTATAAAAGGCTCTGAGTTCTGTCTTGCTGGACTCTTGCTCTACAAAGTAAGAAAATCCCAGTTTGTAAAATATAACATGAAAGGAATCATTAAAAAATAAGCCATGTTCTAGCCTCTAAACTATAATGAAATAAGACTGACAAGAATGTCTGTTTGTCCTTTTATTCTCTTGTCAGTCTGCAGATGGAAAGATCATCCCTATAGCATAAGCCAGTATCTACATTTTGTCACGCCTTACAATTGCCCCTTAGGGACAGGATGAGTGAAAAGCATACATTTCCCAATGTTTCCTTCTATCGTCTCCCTGTGTTTGCCTACGCCTCTCCCGCAAAGCATTTGTGTCACTCTGTTCTTGCATCTGGCTGTCTCTTAACTTCTGAACTGAACTTCTGAAAGAGTTTAAAGGGGAGATGATCTGACAAGGAGATTTGCTTGTCTCAAAGCCCGGCTGTGCCTGCCTTTAATTAAAAATGGTATTGATTTTCCTCTGCTCTAATGATAGGCAGTAGTCTGCCCTCCCCATGTTAGTCACTGACAGTTTAAGTATGAAACAAAGGGCATTTATTCAGCACTTAATGCAAAATTATGACTGATTAAAAAGTGATTTATCATGAGAACTACATCTGTAGAAGCTTTAGGGGTTTCTTTCATGCTCACTTTAACCAGAGTTTGGAAGGTACAGCAGGATGGTTGGAACAATTCTCTCCCTCCCTAATTGAGTTCTCCTTCCCTGGTTTCAGCACAAAATAAAAAACAAAATTTTTAATTTTTACTGAATTCAGAATCAAAAAGCATGAGATGGAAAAAAATTTTAGAAGTCAGACTTGTAGCATATCCTAGATGTCAACTGGTAAGTTGCGAAATTGCCTTCAGGGAGCAAAACACTGTGTCAGAACTTTTCCAGAACTATATTCTTCTAACATTTGCCTCCCTCTCTTTTCCTGCTTAATACAGTGTTTGACAGTGTGGAAATTGACCTAATATCCTGGATGACAAAGCACTACTAGAAGATTTGGAAGGAAAATATGAGAGCAAGAGAAGAAAGTTATGCCTATGTAGCACAGTCAATTTTCATTAAACCTTCAAGTTCAGCTCTTTTCCTGCCATGAGTAGGCCCAACCTGCCTTCTTTCCCGGGAGCAATGAGTAGTTACATGTCTTTTTTGGCTAAGACCACAAGGTCTGAAGCCAGACTCTCAAGATTCAAATCTCACTTCTGCCACATAATAGGCATGTGACCTTGATCATGCTATTGAATCTGTCTATGCGCTTCTCCACCTGAAAAATGGGGTTAATAGTACCACCACCATGTAAGGTTAATGGGAATATTAAATCAGAACAGTGTCTGATGCATAATAAACACCCCCAAAATATTACTAGAAATCATCTAATATAAGATACTATTGTAAGTTACATCTTGATTTCAGTAATGTTAACATGTGAAAAAAGGGTACCTCTTAGAAAATTAATGAGATACTACAGGTAGCTATTGTTGGTAATGCCTACTTATTTACAACTACGAGTTTTAATCAGAAAGTGAAAAGATGTCTGATGCTGTGGGCTTTCATAAATACATATACTAAAATAGCAGGAGTTGGTATATTTTATGCTCATGTCTGCTACCTCTTTTTATCCTCAGGCACAGTAGAATAGCACACATTTATGGATTTCGGTATTAGAAAGATTGGGATCCCCACTCCAGCTCCATCACCTACTAAGGATGTGTTCCTAATCACGTTACTTGCCTCCTCTAAGTCTCAGTTGGCTATACTGATGTCCACGTCACAATGTTCTGGATTCCAAGCTTGGCATGGGGCTCAAGCAAAGCAGGGCACACATTCAACAATTTTTGAAACATTTTTATATTTCATCTATACATTTAAAGCATCAAAGTAATCAAAACAGGGAAAGTGAGACAATTATTGAACTATATCATATTTACTTTACTGTTCAGAATTTTTAAAAAAACTTATACACAGACTTCTGGTTTCTGTTTCCACATGTAAGGAGTTTGGAAGGTGCCACTCTGTTCTAACAATAAATATAAAGCTAAATAGACTGAAAGGTCAGTAACTGTTCCTGGATCCCAAAGAGGAAGTGAGGACACAAGGCAAACTACTGCCCCCAAGATTGGAAAGAAAGATAGGTGGATACAGAGGGTCACAGCTTACTGGGGCAGAGACACAAAAGTGCAAACTGCGTGGGAATGCTAGGGTAAAAACACCTGAACCTGAACTGCAATTTTGGAACTGCTAGAGTCTCCAGTATGGAGAGTCTGAGAAGTAAAATTCCGGGGGGCCCAGTCATGGGGAGGTCCCCATACTTTTGTGAGTTTTACCTGTAAGAGCTCATCCAGGTTTTCCCAGTAAATGGTAGAGAAAAATCTCCTCATGCTTCTAGCAGCGGGAGGGAAAAGGAGCCATTTTGAAATACATCAGAGTACTCTGTTCTTCCTGAAAAGGTCTGCCCTCAGGAGAAACTATTTAACCAGGGCCTAAGCTGCTGGGGTTTTCTCAGAACCTAACTGACCTAGGGGAAGCTAAATACCCAACTCCAGCCCCCTCTAACCATCTCTATCTCACCTAAGTGGGGGAGGAGGGTGTAAACTGAGAAACACTTGTGAAGTTCACAGTCCAGAGGCATAGGCCTACCAAAAGACTGACACCTAGTCACAGGACTGTATAACCCACTCCCTTCTCCCTACAGCTTATCGCCACACCTCTGAAGGCCTATTTACAACAGTTCCTTTTACCTGGTACATCATGTTTAGCTATTGAGAAAAAAATATAATGCATACTAAAAGGCAAGAAAAAAACCCAAAATTTGAAGAGACAGAGCAAACACCGGAACCCAGACATGACAGGGATGTTGGAATTATCCGACTAGGAATTTGAAACAACTATGATTTATGTGATAAAAGTTCTAGTGAATAAAGTAGACATATGCAAGAGTAGATAGGAAATATAAGCAGAGAGATGGAAATCCTAAGAAAGAACCAAAAAAAAAAAAAAAAGCTAGATATCAAAAACACTATTGTTAGACCGAACATAACTGAGGAAAGAATCTCTGAACTTGAATATATATCAATAGAAACCTCTAAAACTGAAAAGCAAAGAGAACAAACTGAAAAAAAAAAACACAAAAAACCCAATATCCAAAGACTGTGGGAAAACTACGAAAGCTGTAAATATGTTTAATGAGAGTTCCTGAAGGAGAAGAAAGATAGAAAGGAGCACAAGAAATATTTGAAACAATAACGATGATGTAGAATTTCCCCCAAATCAATGTCAGACACCAAAATGCAGATCCAGGAAGGTCTGACAATGCTAACCAGGATAAATGTGAAACACAAATAAAACAAACAAACAAACAAACACTACATCTAGGTATATCACTTTCAAACTACAGAAAGTCAAATGACTAACTATAAAGAAAAAAATCCTGAAAGAAGCCAGAGGAAAAATATGCCTTCCATATAGAGGAACAAAGGTAAGAATTATATCCGACTTCTCCTCAGAAACTATGCAAGCAAGAAGAGAGTGAAGTATTTAAATTATTAAGACAAAAAACCCACCAAACTATAATTCTGTACCCTGTGAAATTACCCTTCAAAAGTGTAGGAGAAATACAAACTTTCTAAGATAAATAGAAATTGAGGGAATTTGTTGCCAGTAGACCCACCTTGCAAGAAATGATAAAAGTTCTTCAGAGAGAATAAAAATAACATAGATCAGAAACCCAGATCTACATAGAAAAAAGAAGAGCACTAAAGAAGAAGTAAGTGAAGGTAAAATAAAAACTTTTGTTTATATTTTTCCTCATTGATCTACCCTATAATAATTTGTTCAAAATAGTAATAACAATGCATTTGATTATAAAATTATCTTATGTGTATTGATGTGGAGGTACTTGGAGGGTAGTATGCCCAGAGAGAGCATGAAAGCTCTACACCCCTTCCTACACGCCTTGCGCTACCTATCTCTTCTATCTGGCTGTCCATCCATATTCTTTATCATATTCTTTATTAATAAACCAGTAAATGTAAGTAAAGTATTTCTCTGAGTTCTATGAGCTACTCTATCAAATCAATCAAAACCAAGGAAGAGGTCATGGGAATCCCAAATTTATAGCCAGCCTGGTCAGTCAGAAGTATAGCTGAGAACCTACTACTTGTGACTGCCGTCTGAAGTAGGAGGGACTTGTGGTACTGAGCCTTTAACCTCTGGGATCTGACACCATCTCCAGGAAGATAGTATCAAAATTAAATTGAATTAGTGGATACGCAGTGAGTGTCTCTTGGAGAATCGATTGCTTGGTGTTTGGGGAAACCCACCATACAGGGGTTTCAAAAGCACTGTGTCAAAAGTGTTGTGTTAAGAGAGAGAGAAAAGTATGCCTTGGTTTCCCTCTATTTTTCTAAGAGGATTCTCTAATAAAATACCATAGACTGGGTGGCTTAAATAATAGACATTAAGTTTTATAGTTTTAGAGGCTGAGAAGTCCAAGATCAAAGTGCCTGCCAATTTGGTTCCTGGCAAGGGCTCTCTTCCTGGCTGCAGATGACCTCAGTCTTGCTAGGTCCTCACATAGCAGAAGGAGCAATCTCTCTCTCTCTTCCTTTTCCAGCAATCCCACCATAAGGGCCCCACCCTCATGACCTCCTCTAACACAAATTACCTCCCAGAGGCCCCATCTCCAAACACCATCACATTGGGGGTTAGAGCTTCAATACATGAATTTTAGGAGGACACAATTCAGTCCACAGCAAGCTCTAACATTAAGAGGTTGAGAAAAAGCAGAGAGACCATAAAAGAAGAATATGCAGGATCAATCAATAAGATAGATGGAAAACCAAAAGACAGTAGTGTCCTAGCAGCTAAATTAAGAAAGCATATCAAGGAAGAAAATGTGATAAAACGTAACAAAATACTGCTGGGAAAGTGAAATAATAAGAAAACTGACCACTAAATTTAGGGACATGGAGATTATTGGTGAGATTTATAAGAGAATTTTGGTGCAATTTTGGAGTAAAAGCATCATTAGAGTGAGCTTAAGAGAGAATGGGGATATGGTACTGAGTTTATTTAGAATCCCTTGAATTTCTCCACAAAACAAGTACCTCAATTAGGATAGTAAAACTAAAATCCACAAAGAACATCTACAGCAACACTGGATCACAGGATATCCCCAGGAACTCCAAATCATCAAAATAAGTGGAGACAAACAATTAACAGCTAAGAAACCCACATGGTATGATGATATCATGCAGAAAGATGCAGAGAAGACAATGGGGCTTTCGATAGCCCTGACAAAAAGAAGAACTCTCAAATGCCAACAAATTCTCACTGCAAAGCACACTGAGCAATCTGAGAACAGCTCCTTAAAATGGAAGAGTATCTAGTATCCAATTTATAGGTAAATGAAGTGCAAAAGGACTGTGATGAGTTTTATAAGCTAAAATGGTCTGTGCCTCATAAGTCATCAAAACTAACAAAATAAAATTCACTTCAAGGACAAAGCACCATACTGAAGAGAAATTGCTGATAACAGAACCCAAATTGAACAGGTTGGGGATAATCAGGGTATAGCACAGAAGAGGTCCAGAAAAAGTGGAGAAGAGGACACAGGAGACAGATCTCAGACAATATCAGGATGTATCTTTTATCCTTCTGAGAAAACAACAGAAAATAAAGTTTAGAGCCAAGAAGCTAGAAAAGATATCTTGGCCCATCCTTCCCTCCCATTTTCAGAGGAAATGAGAAGTAGCAAAAACTCATTTTCAGATGCATAAAAAAGGATCATAATCCAGTACTACAAAAAAATTTTTTAAATTAAAAAGAATAAGGAGGAGAAAAAACATCCTTACAAAAAATAATAGCATGCCATAAACATATGCCCACAAGCTGATGAAAACTGTAACCTATATTATCTCAAACTGAGCCAAAAGAAATATTAAGTGGGAGAATCTGTGAATGCCCAACCTAAATCAAAACACTAAAACCTAGAATAAAGTGATTGCAGAAACTTTAGATTCAGAAAGGAAGGTGACAACTCAGGAAATATTTAGAAATAAAAGAATTAATCATTTCAGCAATGAAAATTAGAAGAAATACAAAAGTGAATAAACGCAACAGACAACACTTTAAAAGAAACAGAAAGGGAAAAAGTAAAATTCTAAAAAATTTTTAAAAAGTAAGTAAAAAAAGATTAGAAAAGAGTGATAACTATAAAAAATAAACAACATTGTTCCAAATTGTACATCATAGGAGTCCCAGAAAAAGAAAACCACATTAATGGAACAGGACAAATATTTAAAATTTTACTTCAAGGAAACTTTCTTGAAATAAAATATGACATAAAACCATTTGTTGAAAGGGGACACTGTGCACTTAGGAAAGTTGAACCAGAATGGCCAACACTGAGAAATACTCTATTAAAATTATTGAACATTAAATTTAAAAACAACAACAACAACACTTCTTTTTTCATGCAAGCAAAAAGACCGTAAGGAAAAGGGTGTAACTTTGTCAATAGGCTTTGCAATAGCAAAGCTTTATTCTGAAGGACAATGACGGAACATTGAAGATACTTAAAGCAAAATACGGAAGCCAAGGGTTTTCTATACAGCCAAACTTACTTTCAGCCATAAAAGTCATAGACTATAATGTATATGCCAAATTTCAGAAAATATTATTACTCTGAGACCTTCATGAAAAATCAAATGTTGTTCATCATCTCTAATCATCAGAGAAATGCAAATCAAAACCACAATGAGATACCACCTAACCCCAGTGAGACTGGCCTCTATCAAAAAATCCCAAAACATCTCCTTATAATTTAAATTTACATTTCTCTAATGGCAAATGATGTTGAAAACTTCTTTATATATTTATTGGCCATTTGTGTGTCTGCATTTATGTATGTCTGCTTAAACTTTTTACTCATTTTTATTGGATTTTTAAAATTTTTTTCCTCTTTTTTTGAGGTGTAGACAGTCTTTCTATAACCTGAACATAAACTTTGTGAGATATATGATCTGAAAATAATTTTCTTAGTCTGTGACTTGCCCAATTCATTTGCCTAATGTGTATTTTGATAACCAAAACTTTAACTTTAATAAAGTTCTATTTGACAACTTTCCATTTTATGTGTGTTGCTTTCTCTCTCCTGTCTAAGATGCATTTTCCCATCCCCACACACAAAATTACTGTACATAGTTTTTCAATAAAAACTTTAAGGATTTAGTTCTTACCCTGAGCTCTATATATATTGCAAGTTATTTCTTACACAGTGTAAAGTGGAGGTTGATGTTTATCTCTCCCCAATGCTGTTATACACTAATTCCTGTTTTGCTTGTTAAAAACACTTTACTTTCCTAATTCACTGCTTTGGCACCTTTGTCAAAAATCAAGTGACAATAATAATGTGTATTTTTTTCTGCACTCTCCCTCCCTTCCTATAGATCAATCTATCAGTTCTTATACCAGAATTACATTGTCTTAATTAATTTAGCATTATAGTTAATATTTATGTCATATATTGTAAATCCTTCAACTTTGTTCTTTTCACACAAGATGATTTTGACTATGTTAGGTTATTTGCATTTTCATATAAATTTTGTACTCAATTTATCATTTAAAAATTCCAGTGAGATTATAACTGAAACCATATATAATATTGGGGAGACTTGCCATTTTAACAATATTGAGTCTTCCAATCTGTGAACATGCTATACTCCTCAAATGATTTAGTTCTTGTTTTGCACACTCAGAAATGATTACAGTCTTCAGCTCTTCAACTAAATCTTTTTATTTTCAGTGTGGTGGTTCTAGAGATTTTGATATATACTGTAACTGCCCACAGTCTACTAGTATTGGCATAGAAAATATAAAATTATATTAAAACCATTTACTCATGCTGTATAAATCCATAAGCCACTGATTTATTCTTTTGTTTAAAAAAGTTTTATGCTTTTTAAAAGGAAAGAGGAGAAAAAATGTAAAATAAAAGTATTTTTCCTCATATTTACCCAGACATTTACCATTTTCGATGCTTTCCATTTCTTCCTGTAGATCCAGATTTCCATCTGGTATCACTTCTTTGAGTCTGAAAAACATCTTTTAGCATTTCCTTTTGTGGAGGTCTGCTGGCAACAAATACTTTCAGTGTTTTTATTTTAAGTCTGAAAAAGTCTTCCTTTTGATTTCATTTTGAGTGATATTTTTGGTGAATATAGAATTCTGGGTTTATATTTTTTATTATTTTGCTTTCGTCACTCCTTCAAGACTTCATTGTTTCTACAGTTAGTGAGATTTCTGTGTAGCATGCGATGCTGTTTGATCACGTTTTACCCCCAGTAGAACTTCTTATAACATAGAGGTCAATCTTCTCAAATCATGCTGCTGCTTTATCAACTATGTTCATGTAATATTCTAAATCCTTTGTGGTCCTTTCAACAATGCTTACATCATCTTCACCAGGAGTAGATTTCATCTCAAGAAACCATTTCTTTTGCTCGGTCATAAGAAGCAACTCCTCATCTATTTTTTCATGGATTGCAGCAATTCAGTCACACTTTCAGGCTCTACTTTTAATTCTAGTTCTTTTGCCATTTTCCACATCTGCAGTTACTTCCTCCACTGAAGACTTGAACCCCTCAAAATCACCCATGACGTCTGGAATCAACTTTCTTCAGACTCCTATAGATGTTGATATTTTGACCTCATCCCATGAATCATAAGTATTATTAGTGACATCTAGAATGGGGAGTCCTTTCCAGGAGCTTTTCATTGACCTTGCCCAGATCTATCAGAGGAACCACTCTTTATGGCAGTTATAGCCTTATGAAATTTATTTCTTAAATAATGAGACTTGAAAGTCAAAATTACTTCTTGATCCACAGGCTGCAGAATAGATGTTGTGTTAGCAAGCATGAAAAATACATTAATCTCCTTGTACATCTCCATCAGAGCCCTTGGGTGACCAGGTACATTGACAGTGAGCAGTAGTAGAAAGGAATCTTGTTTTCTGAGCAATAGTTCTCAACAGTGGGCTTAAAATATTCAGTAAACAATGCTATAAACAGATATGCTGTTATCTAGGCTTTGTTGCTCCATTTATAAAGCACAGGCAAGAGCAGATTAGCACAATTCTTCAGTGCCCTAGGATTTTCAGAATGGTAAAGGAGCACTGGCTTCAGCTTAAAGTCACCAGCTGCATTGCCTCTAACAAGAGATTCAGCCTGTCCTTTGAAGCTTTGTAGCCAGGTATTGACTTTTCCTCTATACTTATGAAAGTCATAGACGACATCTTCTTCCAACCTAAGGCTGTTTAATCTACATTGAAAATATATAATTTAGTGTAGCCTTCTTGATGAATTATCTTAGATCTTCTGGATAACTTACTGTAGCTTCTACATCAGTACTTGCTGCTTAGCCTTACACTTTTATGTTATGAAGATGGCTTTTTTCTTCAAACCTCATAAACCAGCCTCTTCTATCTTCAGTTTTTTCTTCTGAAACTTCCTCACCTCTATCAGGCTTCACAAAATTGAAGATAGTTAGGTCCATGCTCTGGATTAGACTTTGGTTTAGTGGAATGTTGTGATTGGTTTGATCTTCTATCCCAATCACTGGAACTTTCCCCATATCAGCAATATGGGTGTTTCATTTTCTTGTCATTTGGGTGTTTATTGCAGTACCACATTAAATTTCCTTCAATAATTTTTCTTTTTCATTCACAACTTGGTGAACTGTTTGGTGAATAGGCCTAGATTTTAGCCTATCTCAGCTATTGACATGCCTTCCTCACTAAGCTTTTGATTTAAAATGAGAGAATCTTCCTTTCACTTGAACACTTAGAGGTTATTGTAGGGCTATTAATTGTCCTAATTTCAATTATTGGGTCTAACGGAATAGAGAGGCCCACGGAGAAGAAGAGAGACAGAGGAATGTCCAGTCGGTGGAGCAGTCAGAATATACATGTTTATTGCTTAAGTTGGTCATCTTATACAAGAGCAGTTCAGGTACCCACCAAAAATTACGATAGTAACATGAAAGATCACTGATCACAGTTCACTGTAACATATATAGCAATACTAAAATGTTTGAAATATTGTGAAAATTACCAATATGTGACACAGAGAAACAAAATGAGCACGTTGTTAGAAAAATAGCACTGATAGGCTTGTTTGACTCAGAGTTTCCACAAACCTACAATTTGTAAAAAATGCAATATCTGCAAGGCACAATAAAGGAAAGCACAATCAGACAAGGTAGGCTTATATTTTTATTACACCACAGCTCATAAATTACTGCAAATGCCTATAATAATCTATTCTTCATAAGTTTTAGTTTTGTATCTATAAAACTATGGTTATATGATCAAAGTGTCCAAATAAAGCACAAAATTTGAGATTTAACATTATAGTTATGTGATCAAACTCTCCAAATAAAACATAAAATATGAAATTTAAATATTAAGATTTGAACATAAATTTGAGTCAGAACATCCTTTATATTTGGTTTCTAAATTTGGATGCACGTGATTTGTAGAAACTCACCAAAGCTCTTAACAGAATTAGATAGGCTAATCCTCTTTTCTAATTAATGACACCAAGAAGACATGGAAAGAAAATAGTCAATATCAGAAGTGCTCATAATGGAGAAAAATAAATATTCAACTAGTTCAAAAAAGGTCAGCAGTCCTTGGTATTATTAGTGACCTCAATAATCAGTTAGCCAGAAAATACACCATGTGTGAACCATCCAGGTATGAGACAAATAAAATTATAAAATATGTCTCATATATCAATAATAAAGAGTAAGATTGAACTTTGCTCAATTTTTTATATAGATATATTTAATTTAATTTTTTATGAAATCTGTTATCTGATTCTTGATTTTCTTCCTAATTCTATTTCTTGTGTTCTTCATACTTCGTGTCATTTTTTTAACATCTTTACTTGTTTGTGATGAAGCTAAATTTTTAAAAATTTATTCTGTGAGCACATCTTTTTCTAGAATACTTTCATATTCCACAGGGAAATAATTCTGTTCCTCTATTTTTTTGTTGTTTTCAAAATATTTTACGAGATTTGACCTCAATACTTTTATCGTACATTCTTTATGTGAAATTAATTTTACTGAGTGTTTAGAATGAGGAATTTTCAAAATAGCCATGCTAGTTGAAAAGAGTACTGGCTTCTGTCATTTTTGAAATACAATGTTCCAAAAGATAGTGAGTTGGCTTTTGAATTTTCTGGCATTATTATCTTCCTCCATTTTTTTCTTTTTTCTTTTTTCTATACTCCCTATCATACTCAGTTTTTTTTTCTGCCAAACATTTCTCCTTGCTCTGGATTCCTGAGCTGGATCAGTCCAGCAGCTAGATTTCAAGACAGCCCTGGAGCTAGACTGCTTCCGCTCCAGTAGTCCTCACTGCAAACTCCGCCTGCAGATGCCATGAGAATGGACAAAACTACTCCTTGCACAATAGTTTGGAGTCCCCTGTTTTCTGGTCTATCAGGCACCGTGTTAACTCCTTCTGCTCTCCTTTGTGCAGACATGGATAACACACGTCTTCCAGCTATTTATTCATTCCAACATGTTCTTTTGGGAAGTTACTTTAGATGACTGTTCATCTAGTTTAGTGTTAACACTGCCTTTGAATTCAGTTTTAATCACTGTTTTGCGGGGTGGCATTTGCAGGGAGTAAAAAACTATAATGAGGCTATTGTCACTACTTGTCCCCAAGACTACTTATTATGTTTTTTAATACAATTATTAGTAGAATTTTTTCTTTTAAATTATTAACTATATCATTTCTGATATTTAATTGATATAATATTTTTTTCTATAAAACTACTAAACCATCCAAGCATTTAAATGCATTTGTGTATGTTTATATATAATTCAATTATTTATTTTTCTCTATTTATTTGTGTTTTGTAACAGAAGACTGTATTATATCTCATCACATTTTTCTTATTTAATTATGAGTATATTCAGATTATGGAATAATTATTCTATAACTTACCTTATAATAAATAATAAAGTAGATAATAGAATCCACATTATTATTTTAAATTTCATTCATATTGCAGAGACGCTCTTTTTACATTTGGAATAGTAATGCATGATTTTTTTTGTAACAATTAAAATTTAGTCAGAAGTTAACTGTTCTATTTCTTTACGAAGAATGAATCTTGAATTTATAATGTGTCATTATAGGGCTTTGTTATTTTTTTGTTGCTTTCTAGTCCATTAATTCCTTCTTTTTCCTCATAAAATCAACTTGTTAACATATTATATTAACCTCTTTTTAGTTTCTTAAACAAACTATTAAACAGCTATTTATGTTAATTATTTGTTATTTTCTCGACTACATTTTAAGACTTCCAAAACATTAATAAGGAAAAAAAATGACATGACTGTTTTGTTTTGGTTGTTTATGTGTATATATATACATATATTTACATGAATCTTTATTTTATTTTATTTTTCTAGACAGTGTCTTGCCCTGTCATCTAGGCTAAACTACAATGGTGTAATCATAGATCACTGCAACCTCAAGCTCCTGGGCTAAAGCAATTCTCTGCCTCCGCCTCCCAAGTAGTTGGGACTACAGGCACACACCACCAGCTAATTTTTTCTATTTTTCGTAGAGACGGGGACTCACTCTTGTTAATGCTGGCCTCAAAGTCCTGGGCTTAAGTGATCCTCCTGCTTTGGCCTCCCAAAGTGCATGGATAACACCCGTGAGCCACATTTAAAAATGTGAAATCCAAATAATATCAAAGTCAGTTCTTAAATTGTAAAGCATAATTAATTACTAAAAGTTTTGCGATATATTGGCAAGGATACAATGTGGTATTAAAACGTTACTTATGTATAAGAAGCTATTATAATAGAAAAAATAATTCAAATTTTTAAAATGCTGTATCTATGGAATGCCAAACAAGTAGATGACTTCATTCTCCTTTCAGTTGCCTCTATGAAGTAATGAGCCCACAGTAAATTCACTATTATTCTCCTGTGAAATTGACACTGCTCATCTTAAATGCTGCTTAAAAAAATCCATCAAAGCGTGCATAAATTACAGAGTCCTACTGTTTGAAGATATGAAATTAGAACTCAGGAATTCCTCGAATTTAATTTTAAACTCAATGTTCCCATATGCACATATTTCTGAACAGTCCATTAATCAGAAAAGCTAGAAACTATTCATCATAGTTCAGTGTAACAATTCTCTCATATGTTCCTATCTTTGTTGGGCTATACATTTTGAAAATTGCTTACTCTTGGGCATTTTCTCCATTTGAAGATAAAATATCATGCCATCAACCTAAAATCTCTTCTATAATGATCTGGAAATGTGCTTTTCATTTTTTTAAAATATTCTGGCAAACTGAAAAGATCAAATATTCAGCATTTGAATCATAACTGGCTTGAAAGTTCTGGTTATTAAAACATGCTTTCATCATTAGAAAATTTGTCCAGATACATATAAAGGAAAAACATTTTTTTCATAATATAATAATAATAATAATATGGTAAAGATTGCATGTGAGGCAATCTTACTAGCCCTTTGGGCTTCAAAGGCAGCATGGGGGAGGTGGAAACTTGGAGACAATCAGAAAGGCAGAAACTGATATTCCACAGACAACATAACTTTTGCCATACTAAAGGAGAAACATTCTTTGTATTATATCTTGTATGATCTCCAATCGTGTGTTTCCTTTCTTCCCTTAACAACTCACAGTCCATTGAAAAAGGGAAATTAATAGCAAAAGCCCTTACTATGTATCTTGCAGCAACATTTGTTGATAAAAACAGGATTGCCTTCTCTGGTAACAAAAACTGCATTTTTGCCCAAAGACACCCCTCTGCCGCTGGGCAGTGCAAATAGAAGTCTTGATTCTGGAAAACGTGCATGGTTGTTATGTCTTTGCAACACTGGCTTTTGATTTGCATCTGATTACCCAAGCCTCAATTGCTTGCCATAGCTGCAAGGGAGCCTTAGTAACCAATATTCATCTTGTAGAGTGAAATTCAGTATTCAGTATTCATTTCAAATGTAGGGAATTACTGAAACATAGAGAGACAGTTCAGATATCATGCAACAACCAAGGATATCAATCATAAGCCATCTTAAAGGTGTTTCTATTTTGTGTCAACAGATTTTGCAAGCACCATTCAGTCATTATAGCATAGATGTCCTTTATATAAATATTTGACTTGAAGAACTGTTTTGCTTGACTTTTGTTTGTTTTTAACACTCTATATAAACATGGAGTTAAACTGATAGAGTATAATTCTTGTCAACAATTTTCACATCATTGAACACATAGTAAATAAAAATAATTCTATGGCACATTGAGGTAGACTGATGACCACTGCTGCTCCAGATTCAGCCCAGATGTTCCAATACCTGAAGATAATCAATAACTTGGCTGACTTGTCACAACATCTCATTTTGGAAGCTTTGTGTACCTTGGACGAATCACTAAATCACTAAGATCTTCTTTTCCTGGTTTGTAAAATGCGATTAAAATACACAAATATATTTATATCTATATCTTAATATCAAAAGAAGTAGGTATCAATTCAAAATAATTAAGACCAATATAGAACTAAGTAGCATAATATGATATTAATCTTATAATTATGTTAATATTATGAAGTGTAACTTCTATTAAGATTGCCTGAGTCGGTTTTAAAAATAGACATAAAGGGTTTTTTTATTTTTTAAAGCTTTATACTTCAAAGTAAATACATAGTTTTCTCTATTATCAACATCTTACATTAGTATGGTATAATTGTCATAATTAATGAACTAATATTTATGCATTATTTTTAACAAATTTCCATCCCTTATTCATATTTTCTTGGTTTTTTACCTAATATCCTTTTTCAGTTTCAAAATCTCATCCAAAATACCTCATCACATTTGGTGATTTTATCTCCTTAGTTTCTTCTCGTAGGTTACAGTTAGTGTATATTGTTTATTGTTATCTGTATGAAATATAAAATATGCAGTGTTGTTTTATATAAATGAATGTTTAGTTGTATAAATTATGTTTTGCTACATATATTTTTTTACTTTTATGACATAATTTTAACATATTTCTTTGTTTTATGTAATTACTTCTGTTGTATTTACATACAATTTTACTTGCCTATTTCCCTTGTGATGAATAAATATGTAGACTTCAAGTCCCTGCTGCAACCAAAACAAAACAAACCCCCAAATAAAAAAAAGTGAACATAATTGTTTATATCCCATTATAGATTTGTGTGAGAATTTATCTGAAATATATACACAGAAGTGAGAATTCAAACTTATGAATTGTTCTTTTACTTACATTCACTAAGGCCTTCCAGGTTGCTGTCCAGAATGGTTTCACTACTATATTACTACAAGCACTTTTTATATTTCTGGGAACAATTAGCATTATCTATCAAACTAGGAAAGTTTCCTTTTATTCAAAAATTTATCAAATACTTAAAAATAATGAAACACATTATATGATATGTTTTCTCTTTTAAGTCAATAATAGATCCAATTACACTGGTGAGTTTTCTAACATTAAACCATCTTTGTATTCTCGTGTAACAAAACTCTAAAATGCCACTTTAGATTCCTGCCTCCTGTGAGTATGTTCTTTATACTTCCCTCAATTGAGTATGAGTAGGATAGGATAAATTTTACTTCTATTACTAGGTTACATTACAGGACCAAGGCAAAGGGATTTTGATGCAGTTAAATTCCATGATCAGTTAACAAGTTAGAGGATTATCCTGAGAGTATTTGACTTAATCAGTTGGGAAGGAGATTATCCTTGTCAGACTTAACTAAATCAGTTGAATGTCTTTAAAGGAGGGTTTAGGGTTTCCCAGAGAGAGAGTGACTCTCCACTGTGGACGGAAGCTTCCCCCTGGGCCTGTGTGCTTCCAGACTGCTCTTGATCTTCCCTTGCAGACAGCTTTCCCTGTGCACTTTGGACTTGCTTAGTCATCTTCTCCCCTCCATTATATAATATAAGCCAGTTTCCTGTTATAAATAATAAATGAATAAGTATTAAATAAGTAAATAAATATTAACTGGTTATATAAGTATGTGAATGATTATTCACACATTTTCTCAAATTAACAGAAATTTTCATAAGTAATTGAATATGTATTTATTTTCAAGGATATCAGTATGGGTAATCCACGGACATCATATTTTCTTAAATGAAAGTTTATTTTCTCTTTTCTTCCTGTTTCATATTTACATTCAAAGTTTCTACTATATGAACCAATAAGCATTTTAAGCAAATGGTTTGTGTCTCATTTGTGTTATTAATATTCTATCCATAATCTCAAAGTAGCATTAAATCCATTCATAGCTTAAATCCATCCATAAATTAAACTAATTCCATTATTTTAAGTGAAAGTAAGTAATCCATTTGAAACTCTTTACAGTGATTTCCTAAAATATTTTACAGTATGTAAGACAGATTGACGTGGAATATGACAAGTACCTGGACAATGTGATTGATTTAAATGCTTCCAAACTAGCATGTTATTCATCAATCAGATCACATGGGAGTACATCAAGAGGACAGTTGGAGATAGCCAAATGACATTAGTTTGAAGTGCTTCATTGAACATTATTGTCAAGTTTTTCAATCAATATTCTGTATCTTTCTTCTCTATTCTCTTGTCAACATCACACTGCAATCAATCGTATGATTTCAAAGAAGGAACACACATGTACAATACACATAGATACATAAGAATAGTAATAGTGGGTAAGATTTCTAGATTTTTATATTTAAGTGGTTATATATTATAGAAAGTGGTTCAACTTACTGTCACTTGCTTATATCCTATATTTATGTTCTTATAATCTGTACACGACAAATAATCATTTTAAACTCTTTTATATACATAAACTCAGACATGTCTTTTTTCACAAATCTTTGTAAAGAAATATCAGGTTTGATTATTCGTCAACAATAGTTTATCTCATTTGGCTTTTTAATATTAAGTTGAATGATACTTCCTAGGTTTAAGAGTGCAAACTCTGGTAGTATGTTGTCTGGATTTTATTTATAGCCCCACCACTTACTCCCTGTTGACTTATTGCAAATCAGGTGTAGAATGGAATATTATTAGCCAATTACATGGAGCTAATGAAAATAAAACATTTTAATTAATACAAAGTGTTTATCATATTAACCAATCCACAGAATACCCTCAAAATATATTATATAGTTTTAGTAGTTTAATAGTGGAAATATTTTATTTTTTTATCTGTTGTGTTAATGACACCTTCATTACTTCCAAAATGTGTTACCTGTTTGATTGATATACACATAACAGAAAATAGCAGGGTTTTTTATCACCTCTCATAAAAAAAATTTCTATTGACTTGGCTCTTAGTCCAGTGGTTATTTTGAAGTCTTAAAAAAAAAAAGTATACCATGAGAAATGAATTTTATTTGCTATACACCTGCTCATATTTGTAAGAGGCTAACAAGAAAATAAACAAGATCGTGTTATTTAATATTTTTAGTTCTTTTATTTTGTATCTTTGGAGAGAGTGTGCTGGGAAATAATTTAAGGAATCATTGGTAGGGATAAAGGGATGTTGCCTAATAAAATTGTTGATATGTATTCTATAGTATATTTCTTTTCTAGATACAATTTTCATTATCTCCCTTTAAACTTGTTTATTTCTTTTAAATAACTTGTTCTCTAAGAAAGTATAAAATTATTGGTTCTCTGTGTTCACAAGCTTACTTAATGTGCTATGCACTTCCATATAGCCTTTCCCTAGGCTATTTATTATAGCACCAGCAGATGAATTTTAGATGTCAGTTAATGATGCAAGATGGGTCACAGTGATGATTTTTATTGGAAAATGGGATAGCTTAAGAAAATGAAAATCTAAATATATGCAATTTATATGGAATAGTTAAATAACTTCTTAAACTTTGTCCAAATGTTAAAGACTGCAGCAATTGCAGATTTCAATGAATACTTTATGGTGCGTTTACAGCATATACTTTCACATGTATTGTTGTCTGAGGATTTACCTATATTTTCGACTCCTACCTATATCCATATTTTGAACAGTTGAATTATTTGGAAACCACTCTGATTTATAATTTTTAACATATAAACCATGAACGTATTTATAATTATGAATGAATACTGGAAGCTAGCTTAGCATTAGGCAATAAAGTTTCAGTACTTAATTAACCTCCTGAATTCCCAAAATCAGATCAGTGTCTGCACCATAGCTAATTCTACTGGAAAAGTCAACATAAACATGCCATACTGAATCTTTTGTACTATAGCTTTGGAATATGTAAATGTTAAGTATACTAATCAAAACATAATTTAAATGTAACTCTACACTTGGAGAGTAGAGTTACTTGTCATGGAGAAACTTGTTATTTTGTCTCATCAGTCGATGACTAGTACGACTTAAATCATACCCTCGGATCAGAATGTATATCAAAGGAGAGAGAGGGGGCTAACATTTCTGAGTATATCTTATGTGATAGGTGTTCTTTATGAAATTATTATTCACATTCAGTCTCAGATATAGCAATCATTTTCCTCTTTATAGATGAGACAACCAAGTCTCAAAGACAATGACTAACTTTTACAAATGTGAGAATTGATTTGAAACTTGTTACATATGACTTCAAGGCCTGGGCTCTTTTGGCATGCCATGCTGCCTTCTCAAGTGAGGTGACTCAAGGTCAAAAGTATGCAGCTGTGGATTTGGATTTTCTTTTCTTTCTAAACTCCCTTTATTGATATGTTTTTTATATGTAATAAAAAGGCACCTGTCTTGAATGTTTATATCTTTTTAAAACTTTAGACAAATGCATACACCCAGATAACCACTGCCGTAATTGAGTTACAGAATATTTCTGTTATCCAAATATTCCCTTCTGTCTTTTCTCATTCAGTTTCCCCAGTTCTTAGCCCTAGGCACGCACTGAACTGTTTTCTATTTTGTTAAGTAGATTTTGTCTCTTCTAGCATTGAATGTACAAAGCTTGTACAGTATGTATAATTTGTGTCCTAATCAACTAATCAAACCCTATTATATAGGCAAAAAAGAAGGGAAATGTGATCTATAACCAGAAAAACAAATAGCAAATTAAAACACACCCAGAAATTGCATGTATGATAGAATTATGAAACTAACAAACAAGAATTTTACTGTACAATAATTTGTAGTGCATCTCAAAGCATATAGCTATACTATAATTTCCCATCCGTAGATCTTGAAACTAGTCAGTGCTGCAAAACTGCTGTTAGACTGCTTTCTAGTCTTAAAAAAAAAACTACAATTTGAAAAAAATGCAAACAGAGAGGAATAGCCAACCAGTTAAAATATTTCTATATTTGTAAATTACTTTAAGATGGATTAGTTTTTTTTGTATTTCCAATTTAAATGTGCTGCCCACAAAAAAATAAGTTTATCACAAATCTAAAACCACACTTATTTATATAAATATTTCAGGTGATGGAGGTGTGATAATAGATACAAAGTTTGAAAGTTATAGATTATTAAATGAATTAATATATATTAGCATTTCTTCATATTCTAGGTTCCATGTAGTCCATTTGTTGTGCATAAAAATAGTTCCTCATTAAAAGAATTGATTGAAGTTGCTCTTCAGTTTTAAAAATTATTTGTGAGATTAATTCATACTTCTGGAATGATAAAGTTATCAAACTCATGTTCCATGTTCTTAAAATTTGCTGCATTACTATTTTGGTGTAAAATGAAATGCCGATTAAATAATTATGAATTTCAAAGTTTCATTTGAATCAGTTCTCTTCAAATTAAACACTGATCCAATTTAAATCCTTTCCATTGGTCTATACTTGAAGGTCATAAGAATATTTTTGCATTTCAATATACTACATAACTTGTTTCAATATTGAGTATATTGAGTATCCACACATGCCTGCACACCATGCATTCAATCATTTTTCCCTTTTTGATAACATTGTAAGCTGTTCTCTTATAATTCTATCCTTTGGATGTTGTAGGCCACATTTCACATTTCACTTGTCTGTGAATGTTTCTTTATCTAGTTATTTAATAATAGAATGCATTAACATAATGCATTCTAAATTAGAATTTATTTTTTATATTACAGCTTTTATTGAAATGGAAATATAGTACTTATCAGAAAATTCACAGATTTTAAAAAATGTGATTTATGTATCATTTATTAAATATGCTCTAAAAGTATATTATAAACAGTAAAAATCCTCAGACACTGTTCATGATAAATTAATCTCGAAATCATATATTTCTGCTGTTTAGCCTAAGATGATCTTTATTAATATTTTTGTACTCAAATCTATGGTAATATCTAACATAGAATATTTTGAACATAGTTCTTGTAATATAACTTGTTCTAACGTGTTTTGCATTGGATAAGAGAGGCTATCAAAGATACAATGAAGCCTTATTTATTTTGTCATGATTATCTTCCCCAAATTTCAGCTCAGGTATTCATATGTGTGACAAAATCTCTAAATCTTGATGTCAATGTCTTTTGAAATATTTTCTTACGTTATCATAAAACAAATTAGCAACAAGACTGCATCACATGGTGATGTCGTTTTCCTATCAAACTGCTTTTTGTCCTTTTAGTCCAGTAAATTTTAGTGCCTTTTCCCAGGAGAAAGCTTTCAGCAAAGTAGGGACACTTCAGAGCACAGAATAGAAGAATTATAAAACTGTCATAGATGTCGGAATATATTGCAATCAGCAGCAGAATAGCATTGCCTGGAAAATAGCCATTTCATCTAAAGAGTTCTTTATGGTCTGGTAAATTGCATTACATTTAAACAAAACAGAAATGACATTCCTACACAAAATAGTTTAATCACTCAGTACATAATTAATTTTTCTGACATACATTATTTCTTTACTTTGTGAAATAATTTTTTATTTTGTAAATAATTTTTTATTTACACTGAATTCAAAAGAATCTATGGAAATAAACTTTATTTTACTAACATGGGTGTGAACACAGTACTAAAGAAAAGGAAAGAGAAGCCCCTTTTACAAAAAATCAATACAGACCTTTTTTTTTATAATTCCAGTTTTATGAATATACACTGTTATCTTCTATATTACATCTATACATATACTGAAACATCTCTGGAAGATTATATGCTAAAGCATCATAGCAAATACTTCTTAATTTACATATCATGCCTTTACTCCATTTTAAGTGTACAATTAAATGATTATTAGTAAATTTACCAAGTTGTACAGCAGCTAAACACATAAATCAATTTTAGAGGATGTCCTTCCTCCTATTGAAACCCCTAATACCCTTCACCAAATACATTTCAAGCATGCTACAGACTTTTATAAATAGATTCTATTTTCAAATATTATAGTAATAATTTTCAAATATTAAATCTAAATTATGATAATCATGCAAGTTGATAGAGGAGAGA
>CAUYRT010049823.1:0-10614 GCA_963574885.1 Lepilemur ruficaudatus
GGGAGGCTGAGGCAGAAGGATCGCTTGAGCCCAGGAGTTTGAGGTTGCTGTGAGCTAGGCTGATGCCACGGCACTCTACAGCCCGGGCAACAGAGTGAGACTCTGTCTCAAAAAAAAAAAAAAGACCCAGGAGGTCAGTAAGAGTCAAATTTCTTTTTTTTTCACGTGTGTCTCATAACTGGCACTGTATTCCATCGGAAGGCAAGTCATGTCTGGTTGTCTTTTTGATGCACTATGCTTAGATGAATCAAATCGTTGAGGATTGAAAAATGATATGCTAATTCTGTTATTCTTTCTTCATTTATTGGCAGGAATATTTTTATAAAGAGAAAACTCTTATACCACTACTTGATTACTTAGTGGTATGGTTTTTAAAGGAAAGGCAGGATAGGTGCTTGACCTCCCCTTTATTTACCAGTTTTCAAAATGAGTTGTTTCCCTAGTATTCTATAATGGTGACCAATTAGGTTTATCATTATGAACTCGTGGATTTATTTATTTTTTTTGAGACAGAAGTCTCACTTGTTGCCCGGGCTAGAGTGCCGTGGCGGCAGCCTAGCTCACAGCAACCTCAAACTCCTGGACTCAAGTGATCCTTCTCAGCCTCCTGAGTAGCTGGGACTAGAGGCATGCGCCACCGTGCCCGGCTAATTTTTTTTCTATTTTTGGTAGATATGGGGTCTCACTCTTGCTCAGGCTGGTCTTGAACTCCTGAGCTCAAATGATCCTCCTGCCTTGGCCTCCCAGAGTGCTAGGATTATAGGCGTGAGCCACCGCGCCGGGTCAAACTCATGGATTTAAACAAATTTAATGTTTTGAGTCCATTGCAGTCATCCTTATTGATGCTAAAGTTGTTTCACATTTGGACAGTGAGCTCTTCTTCAAATTGGTGCCTGTATCCTTTTGACGCCAGTAGGCTTTGCTGACGTCTTTGATAATCTGGCAGGAAAAGCTGTTTCAGGCCCATCTTGTATGTTGCATATGGGTTTTGTTCTTGTATATGGGTTTTTCCCATGAAACGTGGAGTCAGCCATTTCTGTAAGTAAATCTGGTTCCTTTTAATGAAAAATGCTATTTGGAGATCCTAGTCTGAGCACTAGATATGTGACTACCGTTTTTTTTCCTTTGATGTAAATCTTTGACCCATCTTACGGTTTATTTTGGTGTAGAAAGTGAGGTAGGGATCCGATTTTATTTTTTTCTAGCTACTCATTCTAAAATAGTAAAATGCCATCTTTATCATATTAACTACATTTTTATATGTCTTTGGAGCTAGTTATGGACTTTCTACTTTTCTGATCTTTCCTGGGTTTTTTGTTTGTTATGGATGTTTTTGGGGAAAAAAGTTAGTGGCCATTCTTGTTTATTTTTTATGTCCAAATGAATTTTAGGATCAGTTTCTCCTGTGTCAGGAAAAAAAGCTCTATTTATATTTGTATTAGAATTAATGAACAAGAAAGGAAAGTTACTATCTTGGTAATATTGGGGCTTCTCATCTAAAAACAGGAGACTCTTTGTATGAAGTAGTTTTTGTTACATAGCAAATTACTCCAAAACTTAATGACTTCAAAACAACAAACACTTTTTATTTCTTTCTTCTTTTTTTAAAATTATTTTTTATTTTATTTATTTTTATTTTTGAGACAGGGTCTTACTCTGTAGCCCAGGCTAGAATGCAGTGGCATCAGCACAGGTCACTATAACCTTAAACTCATGGGCTGAAGTGATCCTCCTACCTCAGCTTCCCAACTAGCTGAGGCTATAGGCGCACACCACTGTGCCCTGATTATTTTTTAATTTTTTGTAGAGATGGGGTCTCATGATATTGCCTAGGCTGGTCTTGAACTCCTGGCTTCAAGCGATCCTCTTACTTGGGCTCCCAAAGTGCTGGGATTACAGGTGTGAGCCACTGTGCCTGGCCTTATTTCTAATAGTTTTGTGGGTTGTCTGTGGGTGGTCCTTGTGGTCTGGACAGTCTTGGGTGGATTGGGATCTCACCTTTTACAGCTACGATGGCTAAGGTCTCTTTCATGTGGTCTCAGCTGCAGAGGCTAACCCAGGCTGGTTCAGTGGTAGCAGAGGTGACCCTGGTAGCAAGGGAGGGCAAGCCCCCACATGCAGGCACCTTTCGTATCTTTGTATCACATTTGCTATTATTCTCTTGCCCAGAGCAAGCACATGAGCAAGTCCAGAGTCTTAATGGAAGGAATGACAAAGTCATATAACAAAAGTCTATTCATGTAGGGATGAGAGGGTCTTATTTTGGCCATTAAAAAAAACCAACCTGCCATACACCCATTTTTTCCCAATTTTCTGTGCCTTTTGGGAACATTTAAAAATTTTTTCCAGATAGGTTTTACACATTCCTTAAGTTTATTTCTAAATATTTCATCTTTTGCTGTTATTGTAAATGGTGTTTTTTTTCCCTCTCATTTTAATTTGGAATTCTTGGACAGGTGATATATGTACATAGTTAAAAATAAAATGATTTGGGGCTAGGCACAGTACCTCATGCCTATAATTCCTTCCAGCACTTTGGGAGGCCAAGGCAAGAGGATTTCATGGGGCCAGGAGTTTGAAACCCACCAGAACAGCAGAGCAGGACCTGGTCTCTATGAAAAATGAAAAAAAATTAACCAGGAGTGGTGATGTACACCTGTAGTCCCAGCTATTCAGAAAGCTTAGACAGGAGGATTGCTTGAGCCCAGGAGCTCAAGGTTACAGTGAGCTATGATTGCGCCATTTTGCTTAAGCCTGAGCAAGAGAGTGAGATCCTGTTTAAAAAAAAAAAAATGTTATAAAAAGAAACATACTGAGAAATCTCGCTTCTACTTCTTATCCACTTATTTTTCTCTCTCATTTCTCTAGGTGACCAATTTAAAATTAATTTATTTTCTTTGGTGTGTCTTTATGGAAATACTGGCAAATACAAATACTCTTCTGCTTGTGAAAAAGGTAGCATGCTGTATGCCATATTCTGCAACTTGCTTTTGTTGCTTGACTGTATATTCATTCCATGTCTGGATGTAGAGATTGTTCTCATTATTTTATTGCTCTATAATATTCCATTGGGATGGCATACCGTGGTTGATTTAATCAGTTACCCGTTAGTGGACACCGGGTTGTCTCCAGTCCTTACACACAGGCCTGCAGTCAATAACCTTGTACATATGTGTAAAGGGGCATCTAGAAAACAAATTCCTGAAATGAGATGTCTAAGTGTAATTATATCTTTAAAACTATATGAGGGTAGCATTCCTTAACCTATCTGATGGGCAGAAATCCAAAAGTTGAGTGACTTAGTCTGTTTGTGGCGCTGTAGAGAACTGTTAATTTCATATATATAGCTGATAGAAGTTTAAATGGTCCAACCCCTAATGGAGGGAAATCTGGCAATATTTAGCAGATTAATTTATCTTTCTTAGTGTGTGAGAATGAGCATTTTTCATATGTTTAAGGACCATTTGTACTTTTTTATGAACTATTTTTTCCTTGGCCCATTTTTCTGTTAGGTTGCTGGTCTTTTTCTTGAGTTCTAGAAGCTCATTATATATTGGAGAGATTAACACTTTGTAATATGAATTGAATATAATGTTTTCTTTATAACTTATATTTTATGATAAGGCTGGTTTTTATATCATAGCTTTGTTCCCAGTCATGTTATAGGGGTCTGCAAATTATGGCCCATGAACAAAATCTAGCCTGTTGTGTGTTTTTTTGTAAGTAAAGTTTTATTGGAGCACAGCCACACCCATTTGTTTACGTATCTTATATGGTGGCTTTTGTACTAGAGCAACAGAGACTGGATGGCCTGCAAACTCTAAAATGTTTACTTTCTGGCCCTTTGCAGAAAAAGGAAAACCAACTCCTGATTTAAAAGCAACCTAATCAAAGTGTTTTGTATGATGCAGCCATTTTGACATGACCTTAAAAATAAAAAATTCAATTAGTTTCATGTGTGTTTAATTATGAAGTGCACGGAACAGGCAGTCACATGTGGGTGTCAGTAGTGTCTGTTTTAGCACATTGCTTGGTCATAGTGATGCTACATGTGATGTGGCCAGTTTGATGCCACCACATCAGATAACTGTTAAAATGACTTTGTTCAATAGTTCTTGGTACCCTGCATGTAGAACCTTATCGTCCCACACCTAGCAGTTTGGTTACAGCCTGGCCTCAGTTGAGAGGATTTCCTGTGGTCCAGGTCCCCTCCAGGACTGTACTGCAGGAGTGGAGTAGAGAGAGGGAGTCGTCGTGTAGAATTGGATGGCACAATTTATTTATTTTAAATATTCACGACTTACTTTGCTCCTTGGGATTGTATAATTGCCTTTTGTTACACTCAGATTTAAGTTTATTCTAAATATTTCTTTGCAATTTGTATGCTTACTCAGTGAATTTCTGTTTACATTTCTGTTGACTTGGAAATTTCCCAAATTGCTTGTTTAATTGACCACCAGCTTAAAAATTCGTTTAGGTGCATAATATTTCAAGATAACAGATATAACCTTTTTTATGGAAAAAATTTTTAAAGAACATACCAATTCACCGGTAGTTTATTCTTGAAAATTTTATATACAAAAAATTAAATTTCTAGCCATTCTCAATTGCTGCTACCAGTTCTTTTTAGTTATTTCTTCTGCTGAGAAAAGATCTTTTGCTAGAATAACTGTTTTGTTTTGTTTTGAGACAGAGTCTGACTCTGTTGCCTGGGCTAGAGTGCCGTGGCGTCAGCCTAGCTCATAGCAACCTCAGACTCCTGGGCTCAAGCGATCCTCCTGCCTCAGCCTCCCAAGTAGCTGGGACTATAGGCATGCCCCACCATGCCCGGCTAATTTTTTCTATATATTTTTAGTTGGCCAATTAATTTCTTTCTATTTTTGGTAGATATGGGGTCTCGCTCTTGCTCAGGCTGGTCTCGAACTCCTGACCTTGAGCAATCCACCTGCCTCGGCCTCCCAGAGTGCTAGTATTACGAGTGTGAGCCACCGCACCCAGCCTGGAGTAACTGTTAAAACCGTAACAAAACCGTATCATCTTAATTATACTCTTGAATGGATTGTTAAAAAAAAAATTGCTTTTAAACATATAAGGAAATTTTAAGATCACTATTCCCAAAAGCATGGTAATTAATTGATACATATCCCCTTGGAGTTTCTTATTATGTGCAGCTGACTTGGACCTTGGACCTGCCATATTTTAACAGTTTTTGTTTGTTTGTTTGTTTGGTTTGTTTTTGTTTTTGTTTTTTTTTTTTTGAGGCAGAGTCTCACTCTGTTGCCCGGGCTAGAGTGCTGTGGCGTCAACCTAGCTCACAGCAACCTCAAACTCCTGGGCTGAAGTGATCCTTCTGTCTCAGCCTCCCAAGTAGCTGGGACTACAGGCATGCGCCACCATGCCCGGCTAATTTTTTCTATATATATTTAGTTTGCCAATTAATTTCTTTCTATTATTAGTAGAGACGGGGGTCTTGCTCTTGCTCAGGTTGGTCTCGAACTCCTGACCTTGAGCAATCCGCCCGCCTCGGCCTCCCAGAGTGCTAGGATTACAGGCGTGAGCCTCCGCGCCCAGCCAACAATTTTAATAATGGCACAGGTGAAACTATAGAAAGTGTGCTTATCAGGCTTTCTTATGACTCCCAGCAGGAAAAGATAAAGGATGATTAGATGATGGCTTCAGAATTCAGATAGCATTTTGATGGCTTCAGACCAGATAGCAGACTGGTCTTGCTCTGTTGCCCAGGTTGGAGCGCAGTGGTATGATCACAGCTCATTGGTTCACTGTGGCCTTGAACCTCTTGGGCTCCAGTGATCATCCTGGCTCAGCCTTCTAAGAAACTGGGACTATAGGCACACCATGCCTGGGCGATTTTTTTTTTTTTTTGTAGAGATAGGGTCTCCCTATGTTGCTCAGATGGGTCTCGAACTCCTGGCCTCAAGTGATCCTCCCACTTCAGCCTCCCAAAGTGCCAGGATTGTAGATATGAGCCACCATGCCCAGCCCCAGAAAGCTCTTAATAGGTTGGATCTAACAAGATGAAATTTTACAGCAGTAAGAGTCTGTATTTGGTTAAAATAGCAATGGAAAAGCACAGGCCAGGACTTAACAAAGGCTGTGGAAATCACAGATTGACATACAGTGGTTCCTCCTTACCCAAGGGTGTATGTTCCAAGACCCCTAGTGGATGTGTGAAACCATGGATGGTAGCGAAGCCTATATATACTATGTTTTTTCCTAGGTATACCTATGTTAAAGTTTAATTTATAAGTTAGGCAGAGTAAGAGATTAACAATAATCACGAATAATAAAACAGAACAATTGTAACAAAATGCCAGAATCACTACTCTTGATCTTTGGAGCCATTAAGTAAAATAAGGGTGACTTGAACACAAGCACTGTGATACGTGATAGTTGATCTGATTGAGATGGCTAGTAGGTGACTACTGGGCAGGTGGTATCTACAGCTAGTATATGCTGGACAAAGGAAAGAGTCACATCCTGGGTGGGATGGCATGAGATTTCCTCACACTAAGAATGGTGTGCAATTTAGAATTGATGATTGTTTATTTTTGGAATTTTCCATTTAATGTTTTCAGACCACAGTTGACTGCAGGTAACTGAAGCCACAGAAGAGGGGGGATTACTGTGTACTGAAAAGCATTTAAGCCGTAGCCATTTAGAATAAGGACAAACACGTCAACATATGTTAATAGTATAGTGATGCTCAGGGTCTAGTAGACTAAGTTCTGTTTCTTCTAATCTTGATAGGTAAAGATGAGATTGAGGAAGGCATTAAATATTGTAAAATTTTATAAGTCCTGTGAATGTGCTTAAGTAAAACAAGCTTGCCATTTATTTAAAGAGGTAAACTAGTTGTATAGAAATATGATCTATCATATATGCAAAACTTCAGTTCTCAAGGGTGGCGCAAATTAATCTTCCTTTCCCTTGAATTTCTAAAGATTTGCATATGTTACTTTTTAGTTGAGCTTTTCTATTTTAAAGATGGGAAAGCAACATTGCTGAAGATTTATTGCTTTTCCTTAAGATTTTATTATGATTTATGTAAAACCAAAGAAGCAGCTGCTTAAGAATGGGGGCTTGGCTTCTTCATTCTAACCCCTGTATGAACTTTTTTTATTGCCAGGGTTTTTTTCTATTTTGAACTGTTTAATTCTCTATTATTCATTTTAGGATCTAGTTTTTTGTGTTTGTTTTCATTTTTTGCATAATAATACAACAACATAGTTCTTAAATCCACTGTTTTCTTTCTTTCTTTCTTTCCTTTTTTCTTTTTTTGAGACAAAGTCTCACTCTGTTGCCCAGGCTAGAGTGCCATAACATCAACCTAGCTCACAGCAGCCTCAGACTCCTAGGCTCAAGCGATCCTCCTGCCTCAGCCTCCCGAGTAGCTGGGACTACAGGCATGTGCCACCATGCCCGGCTAATTTTTTCTATATATTTTTAGTTGTCCGACTAATTTCTTTCTATTTTTAGTAGAGGCGGGGTCTCGCTCTTGCTCAGGATGGTCTCAAACTCCTGACCCCGAGCGATCCTCCCACCTCGGCCTCCCAGAGTGCTAGGATTACAGGCGTGAGCCACCTTGCCCGGATCTTTCTTTCTTTTTTTTTTTTTCTCTTGAGACAGAGTCTCACTGCGTTGCCCAGGGTAGAGTGCTGATCTTTCTTTTGATCCCAACTTTTTCACCTGTTCTGGTCCTTAGTCAAGTGGGTCACTTAATGTCTTTTAGCTTCATTGTCTACATCTCTTACGTTGAGACTGATAACATTTGCCTCGTATAAGCCGGGTGGAAATGCTTGGTTGCTTATGAAGCATTTTACAAACGCCACGGGTCACTTTCCTGATTACTATTGGAATAGATGTGCACAAAGGGCAAAGGGCCCTGTGTGCTCATCCCAGGGAACTCCCCCAGGCCTCTGGATCTGTACGGAGCCCAGGGCGATGACTGAGTCTTCAGGAAGTCCAAGGTGTGGCTCCAGCAGGTTGCGTGGCTGAACCAGCTCGAATATCTCATTCAGGAATTCCAGGAGTCCGTGTGATTATTCCCAGATGAGGATCCCTCCCCGCAGGTCACACGCCCCGAGAGAGGCCGTCTCCCGCGGCCCACTCAGAGTACTGCGCCCACTCAGTGGTTTGAGAGCAAAACAGTACGGCAGCCACCAACCAGAGCACGGCCGAGCAACCCAGCGTCATTCAAAAGCGTTTGCTTCTTTCTGGAGTAAAACAGAAGATGATCTGGTGGCCTATGTGGGTGGTGAGAGTGGAGAAGCATGTTCTGGGCCTGAACAAGTCTGACTCACTTCGCCTGATAGGATACAGCCGGGACGGATGACAGTGGGGTGCTATAAACAATTTTACGTCAGTAAATCTGACAACTTAAATGGACAAACTCCCTGAAAAACCCAAAGTACCAAAGCTTACCCAGTAAGAACTAGATAACCTGAGTTGTCCTAAATCAATTAAAGAAATTGAATTTTTGTTTAAAACCCTTCCCACAATGGAACAAAGCTCCAGGCCCCCGTGTCTTCAGTGATGAATTCTAGCGACATTTAAGGAAGAAATAATACCAATTTGACACAAATTCTCCCAGAAAGTTGAAGAGCAAGGAATATGTCTCAACTCATTCCATGAAGCCAAAAGCACACTAAAGACATTACAAGGAAACTGCAAATCAGTATCTCTCATGCATATACATACAAAAATTATTAACCATCTTTTAGCAAGTAGAATCCAATAACATATTATGGGGCTTATACATTCTGACCAAGTAGGGTTTGTCCCAGGAATGCAACATTGGCTTAATCCTCCCCGGATTGATCTATTCCAATCAAAACCAATTCCAATCAAAATCCCAACAGGCTTTTGCAGGGGTGTAGAAATTGACAAAATGGTTCTATTATTTATGTGCAAATGCAAAAAACCTAGAATAACCCAAACAACTTTGAGAAAGATGACGCTGGAGGGATAATATTACCTGATGTCAAGACTTATTATAAAGCTAGAGTGATCAAAGTAGTGTGGCATTACTGCAACAATAGCAAATAGATCAACGGAACACAACAAAGAATCGAGAAGTAGACCCAGGCATATGCAGACAACTGATTTTCAACAAAAGCAATTGGGTGGTGAAAGGACAGTACGTCCAACAAATGCGCTGGGGCAATTACATGCACATACAAAAAAATAAACTCTCATCCATACCTCACATCATATATAAAAATGAAATCAGATCATAGACCGAAGTTAAAACCTTAAATTATGAAACTTCTAGGTAAGAACATAGGAGACAAATCTGTGAGCTTAGGTTACACAAAACACCAAAAGCACGATCCATAAAGGAAAACATTGACAAGTTGGATTTTGAGAACAGTAATAACTTCCACTATTTGAAAGGCAATGTTATGAGAATGAAAAGACCAGCCAGAGACTAGCACAAGATATTTGCAAATCATATATCTGAGAAAGGACTTGCAGCTACACATATAAACGTATAATGTGTAAGAAACTCTCAAAACTCAATAAGAAAACAACTCAGTTATTAAAAAGGGCAAAAGGTATGAATAGGCACTTCACCAAAGAAGACACATTATGGTAAATAAACACGTGAAAAGATGTTCAACATAATTAGTAATTAGGGAAATGCAAATTAAAACCACAGTGAGATACCACAGCACTCCTGTTAGGATGCCTGAAATTAAAAAGACTGACTACACCAAGCGTCGATAAGGGTGTGGAGCAACTGGAACGCTCCTGCACTGCTGGTGGGAGTGCAAAACGGTGCAACCATTTTCCAGAACAGTTTGTCTTACACAGCTAAGCACACACCTATCATGTGATCCAGCCATTGCAATTCCAGGTATTTACCCAAAGAAACTAAAGCATCTATCTAAACAAAGTCATGCACACAAATGTTCACAGGAGCTTCACTGGTACTATCCAAAAACTTGGAAACAACACAAAAGTGCATCAGAGTGAGTGGATAAGCAAACTGCAGTTTATCCATGTGATAGATTGTACTCAGCGATAAAAACACACGGACTTCGGACACACACGCAATATGGATGAATCTTAAAGTAAGTATGCCGAGTGAAAGGAGACAGGCCAAAAAAAAAAAAAGTGCATGCTGTATTCTTTCAACTGTATACAATTCTAGAAAATGCAAACTACTCTGCAGTGATGCAACACAAATCAGTGGTTCCCTGGGAGAACTTTTGGAGGTGATGGAAAAGGTTATTATCTTGATTGTGGTGATGATTTCACGGATGTATACATATGCAAAAACATCCAATTGTACATTTTAAATAAGATAAGAAATGACTAAAAACAACTTTTAAAAAATTCACGTTAGTAAGCCACACTGTCTCTTAGCCGTTGTGCACTTGGTGGGGACATGATGTGACCCCCAAAACCAGGAGGCCTGAAATGTAGTCTCCACTTTGTCACAGACATTAGGGCCTTAAGCCAGTCCCCGGCTTTCTCTGGGATTTCTTTCCTAGGCAGTGGCAGACAGAGAGCACTCCCTCCATCGCCACCGCAGAGGCCGGGCAGCCTTTGAGACCAAAGTTCCTGACGGTCCCCAGCTTAGTGCCCTGT
>CAUYRT010049826.1:0-50647 GCA_963574885.1 Lepilemur ruficaudatus
AATTAATTTCTTTCTATTATTAGTAGAGACGGGGTCTCGCTCTTGCTCAGGCTGGTTTCGAACTCCTGACCTTGAGCAATCCACCCGCCTCAGCCTCCCAGAGTGCTAGGATTACAGGCGTGAGCCACCGCGCCCGGCCAATGTCATGTTATCTTAAAGACAAGCTAGAGTATGCTCAGAAAGAAAGGAAATTGCTCATAAATTTTAAATAGTAATAATAGCTACCATTTACTGTCTGTGTGCCAAATGCTTTATTTACTTTATCTAATTTAATGTACACAGCAGTCCTGCTAAATTTTAATAACTTTACAGGTGAAGAAAACTGTGGCACTGTAATTTTGTATAACTGGCATAAAACTAACATGAAGAGACTGGTAAGCCCAACAGAGATTGAACAAAATGCCACCATATATGATTCTTTCAGTAAGAAAATAGAATGCAAATTTCAAAAGGCACATTTATGTAGAGATTCTAAATAAAATAACTTTCATATGTGTCACAAGACACAAACAAGAAGTTTGGGTGCTGGCTGATTTCAATAGATTTAGAAGTGCTTTTAAGAGTAATCATATGGTAAGAGTGGCTGAGTATTCTGACAAAGGATGTCTCTTCCGAATGTAAAGAATAACACACACACATATGTACAAAAAGAAAACTTCCCCCCAAAAAACAGTTATCACACATTATCCCTCCCATTTCGGAGACCAGCAAATGGAAAGAGAGTGATGATGATGATATACAAAGAAATTTCACAAAAGGCTTATGTCAAACTGTTATTGACTTTGTTTTAAGGTCAAAGAAGAAACAGTAATAAAACTCTAAAAAGAAGGAAAAGTGCTTTTATGAGGATATGGACTACCACTCTGTAGGTGTCTTTGGGTACTACTATGAAAGGATGTGAGAGAATATTCTAGTCAATGGCTAAGGCTAGGTTAGAGCAAAGGGCAGAATGACCCAGAAGCATGGCAGCACACCTGTGCTGCCGGAGGTGGGAAAGAAGTGAGAATCACACAGAAACTTTTAGGAAAACCACGCGTGAAGAAACAGCAAGAGAGGGCGAATGAAGGCCAGCGCAGTTTCCATGGAGCAGCACCAAGGAGCCGGAGACCAGTAAGCCAGGGAGCGGACAGACACTGGGTTTAGGGAAATTCTATGGGAATCTCTGGTTTAAACTGGGAAACGGAACAAGGAAGGACCACAGAAGCCACACCTATGTGCGAAACTATACCAAACCAAGCACGAAACATGACACGCCGCACCATGACATTACCGGATTTGTGTTTATATTTTAACAATGCAAGGCCCTCTAGCGAAAGCTGTTTTTGCCAAAACCTGCTTGGCAGCTCTCCGTGTTTAAAAAGGCAACAGAGGCCAGGGCTTCCCAGGAAAGGGCAAAGGAGAGGGCATGTCCCCAACAGCAGATGATGCTCTCGAGGAGAAATTACTACTTCACTTTGTTGTCTGAGGAACTGACCCGCAGACTCTTGTGCAGGGAGCCTTTATTTGGGATGACCAAATAGAACCAGGAGCAACTGTGGAAGATAAAAGGGTATAAAGTTTGCATCTAGAGGACCCGGTTTAGGGCACAAGCTAGCTGACCCCAGTCAAGTCACTTGCAGGCTCTTAGCTTAAGTTTCCCCATCTGTAAAATAAAATCATGATATTACTATGACAATCAAATAAGATAGAGTGTATTTGAAAGAATATGTCTCAGTACCTCTTAAAAGTATTTGTAAATGTAGAAATGTCTGAATTGCTGTTTCTTATGCTTAGATTTATACCATAATACTTTTCAACTTCCATAGCGATTCATATCTTGATGACAAGTCTACACGAAGAAATCAAGTTTTTAACACTTCAGGAAAGTAAGTGTATGGGAGGAGAAGGAAGCCTGGTGGCCAGCAAGGCTCACTGGTCAACTCCGCGGCATGCATCAGCCCAGTGATGTCACAGATTGACTGTTCACCATTCCAGCTGAGCCTCGAAGAAATTTCAAATGGCCACATATCATGGACCTTTGGGACCAGCCTCAAACACCTGAGATCACAAATATCAAATCCATGAATGCCGGGAGTGCCTCCTTATCGATAAAGCTTAGTAGAGGTGTTCATGATTTCACAGTCAGAGGCTTCAGCCAGCAAATGCAATGTGAGTGTTCTAGAGTATCGCTAGTTGGCTACAAGGACGTATTAACGTGTTTCAAGGTAGACTCATACAGTCTTGAATTTGCAAAATCTTTGTCCAAGCCCTCTATATTCCCAGCGAAATCCCAGCCAAATACCATTGGAGAATACTCAGAATGTCTTGGGGTTACGAATAAAGATGAGTATCACATACTGGAAAGATCTAAATAGTTTCAAAGAAGAGCAACACAGAGAGCAACAGATGAACTACACAAAGGGAACTAGAATAGATTCTGTATTGGGAAGGTATTGAATATATTCAGTCCTTAAAATTATGTTCCTTTAGAATCTTTTCTAAATTGATACTACTCATGAGTAAAGAAACTATTAAGGAGTGAAAGAGGAAAACAAAAAACATAAACATTGAAACACAAATCTATATTCTATTGCTATGAAGCAATCATTACCTTCAAATAACTAACGAAACAGATTTGTTCCAAAGAGCATATGCATCCAATCACTTTCGGCATACGATAAATTTAATAAAATACTTAACTGTGCCGTATTTAGTACATCTTTGTACTTCCGAGTAGTTAGGCATCATTATTTTGCGTGTCATTGACAAACCTTGAATCATCTAGACTATAAAGCAATCCTCAGGAGTAATTAATAAAGGCATTAGTTTATAAAAATCCATATATATATTTAGGTTCCTTCTTATGAACTAACTATATTTCCAATTATACCTAACTGCAATTCTGATCATTTCCAATCACCTAACTACTAACAAGACGCTATTTTTAACTCCAACCTTCTTCCCCATATTTTATAGAGAGCTGAAGGTCATATAAACAAAATGCATGTTTGAAAAAGAAAACAGGCTTAATTTTTGCCATTTGAACATTTGCTCCTTTTCAATTCAAATGAAGCTTACTTTGCACTCTGCTTCAGAGTCACGGTATTTCAGAGAGCAACTTTTTTGCTGCATTTATAGCAAATAAGCTGTTTACCTTATTTTGTCACACCCAAAACAGTTGCCACCTATGACTGTCACCTAATAATCTGTGAATGACTAATAAATCTAATGTAAACGAAAGCCCGATCCTGATGAACTGTTTTCAGAAAACTTATCCGTAGGAGAAATTTTATCAAAGCATTTGCAATCCCTTGGAGTTGTTGGGGAAACAAAAAAAACCAAAAGCAACAGGTTAAGTCAGGTACAAACTGATCACAATTCTTGATCTTTTTCTAGCCTGTAAAAATAAATTAGTCTTATAATAAGAACAAATATTATTGAGGAAAAAAAATCAAATTATTCAACATAATAGCATGTTTATTTATATTTCAAAAAGAAAATAGATGTTTAAATTTAAACTACAGAATCATCTGAATGGTTCTTTCAAGTGAAATTCACAGATTTTCAATCTTGCCCTTTTCCAGTAACCCACAGAAGAACGTTCCACGCACGACTCAGCGGTGTCTGCTCTCATCCCTCAGATCCCGGCTCCAGCGTCCTTTCTCCCTACCGTCTTCGCACGTTCCATGATGTGACTGTGTCTGCTTCACGGAAGCAGTGATTATGATGCCTGTTTCATTCACCAATACACCCACAGCCCTTGGCATATAGCAGACATTCGATACACTAATGAGGATTAATTATACCAACATCCTCCAGATCTCTTCAGGAACATGAAGTGCCACCTCTCATCTGTCCTGAGTTCGAAGCCTGTGCGTTCTGAAAGTTCCCTGTTTAGCTGGAGGGTTCACGGCTCCCCGTGTGTGGTCCTGCCTTACTGACGAGTCTCAGCGCTGAAGAAATCATCCAAAGTTGTTTTACAGTAAAACCTTGGCAAACCAGCACTTTAGGAACTGAAACCCTCGAAAGAGCCAATTTTTTATATTTTTTTCCAATAAAAAAGTATGCCTGGCATAGACCTCTGGACACAGAATGCATTTAATATTTATTATGTGAAACTAACAATGTTACCATAAGTTATTGGACTAGATGAACTTAAGTACTCTCTAAACCAGAGCTTCTATGATTTTGTGATGTCAACGTGTCTAACACTAAGACTGTCACAGCCTCTCTTCCATCTTGCTCCCCCTTACAGTGGCCCTTATTCTGCAAAAGGCCCCAATCTTCACCTATTAGAGCCCATGCTACCAACCTAGGGTTTACCTGGAATGCATTCCTTCCTTTCACCTGCCCACGGCTGGTCATTCCCAAAGGACTTTACTGTCTAACTGTTTCTTGCTCCAATTGTCTTCTCCATCTCTCTCACTCACTGTCTCGTTCAGGCCCTCATTATATTTATTTATACTAGAGATGAAAAATACTATCATTTTTTAGAAGACTTTCCCCATACTCATACTACTTCTGTCATACTTATGCAAATCTAAGTATAAATGGGTTTAGAAATCAGAACTGGTTAACCAGCAAATCACTCAGTAGCTGGGACACAAAATGCTTGCATTTATTTATGTGGGTAATAACTACAGAGCAACCAGAAGGCTAGTGCATGGACAATTTACTTCATTTAGACGCCTTGCCAAGAGATACTGATATAAGCAACCAGACCAATTATACAGTAAAATCCCCATTTCATGTTAAAATAGCTAAAACCATTAGTCTGGTCAAGCTACTGCTTCATACATATAATCCCAGGCACAGACTCACAGAAAACAATACAAACTGCTGCATGTCAACTCTAGAACAAGTGTGAAAATTTAATCTACAGCACATTAAAATGCAGCATATTTTATGTTTGTATTAGCCATACTTTAATTCTAACTTTCTGTATTCTTTTTTTATATGCTTTCCAGAGTCATATGAGTCAACTATTCATGTTCAAAAAGCCAAAGGGTCTCCATTAAAAAGAGCCCTAAATAAATAGCCCAATGATTTTGGTCCTTCCTCCACTACCAAGAAGCCCGCCCAACCCAGCAACTAAACAAAGCAAATCAGGCTAAGTGACACATAATGAAACCCAGCATGGTAGGTAAATGGGGACTCTAACAATCCAATGTGGTCAGCGAAACAGCGTCATAAACACACCAAACCAATGACTAGTTTTCAGGGATTAAGAACACAGTCAAATACCTATTGTAAAATGGTATTTGCTTGTATTCAAACATACACATAATGGTAGAAAAGAAAGGCATGGCCTATAATTACCAAACAAGTCACTTTCCTTTATCAGGACTCCCCCTTCCCCACCATTCTTCTCACCAAAGAACCACCCCAGGGCAAGTGCACTGCATTAAGGAGGTGACTCCATGAGTTTTCATCCTGGGCTCTGCAATAACCTGAACACAGTTTCTTTATCCCCTAAACCTTAAGGATTTAATAGAAGCATAACGCCAACCACATATGTGATTTCAAATGTTCAAGTGGCCACATTAAAACAGTGAAAAGAAATTGATGAAATTAATTTTGATAATATATTATTTAATCTATATCTAAACTGTTATCATTTTAATAGATGCTCAATATAAAAATTGTTGAAATATCTTATATTCTTTTTTTGCATGAAGTCTTTGACATGGGGTGTGTTTTTACATTCACAGCACAGCTCAATTCAGACTAGCCACACCGGAAGCCACGTATGGCCAGCGCCACGTCAGACAGAGCAACTCCAAATAAAAACATCCAGCAAAGTGAGAAAGGTTGCTCTACTTGCTTTGCAGAAAAATACTGGAAACTACATAATGCCTTAAGAAGGTGAAGACTAAGAAGCTTGATAAAATAGCACATGAATTCCTATGAATGCTAAGAAATATTCTTTTGCAAAGGTAATAGGAATTTCAGAAATAAGATAGAAGGAAGAAGACAATTATCATAGCAATTTTTAATACGAAATTGGAGTTCCTGACAATATTTCCACACTGCAGGTTCCATACATGGAATAATGATTTCCACAACCTTCCAGAAGGAAGGGATCGTATCCTTAGGGTAACTGAAAAACAAAACTCAAAAGCTAGACAAACAGAAGAGAAGGTCACGAACAAAATGTCATGTCAGACTGATGAAGACAGAATGTAACACAACTAGGAAAGTCCACAACCTTTGGAAATAAATAAAATCCAGGGTAGCAGATAGTCTGATATCCAACATTCTGGAAACCATAATTCTCTTTTAACTAACACATATATATCAATGTATGACTTGATAACTAATGTTGTAGTGAGTACTTTGGGGTATTATATGATCAAAATAGGACTTCAAAATCATTAAGCAATTAAATGGTGCTCACTTTCATTTTATAATAGGTGTTTGATTGTATTCTTAATCTCTGAAAACTAGTCATTGGTTTGGTGTGTTTATTACGCCGGTTCACTAACCACACTGGATAGTTAGAGTCCCCTCTTTCCTACCATGCTAGGTCTCAGAATTTACTGTTCACCCAGATTTCTGTTTGTTATACAAAAAGCAGCTGCATTTCAGTTTTTACAGCCCTCCATCCCAAGGCCCCTCACACACTTACACACACACACACAGTCTTCGTCATAAGAAAAGACTTTAAACACTGACCCATCACCAACATTCTCTCTCTGATTTGGGAGAGCCATCCACAGGTAGGAGGTTGTTTCCTGAGCACATCAGGTCTGTTCCAGATGTCGGCAATTCTTACTCTCTTTGCACTGCTAATGATAATGCACAGTTCATCTTGGGTTATAATTTCCGCCACTGGCAGGAAAATTTAACAATGCCACCTGCCACTCAAAAAGTTTTTAAATTCTGTCATTCAACAGGAGAATCTTTTGTATTTGAGCAATTACTTGAATATGTTAGGGCGGTTCTTCCATGCTGGTAATCTGTTTACACTACACAATTATGATCGTAATATTACAACCAATTGTCCTGTGTGCCCTATGGACATAGTTTGTACACATCCCCACATACAAATCACATTTTGTATATAACCTATTCATTCACATTCTTTTCCTTCAATTAAATATAAAAAAAAAATCTTCTCTCTTCAGGGAACAAATTTGAGTTATAGCTTAACATGTATAATTCCATTTTCTTGTGGAGTCTATAACTTGGAGTTAACTAATAATTATTTTAAGCATTCCTAAGAAATCATTTTAAAATATTTTTCTACTAGTATTTAAAAATTATTAATCTTTTAGTCATCCTCAAATTGAGTCTGCCAAACGTTGTGTAATTACTTTTCACATGGTTGTTCAATTGAACAAATTTCATGAATCAAAATTTATACTTCTTTTATACACAAAAAGATCCTATCAATTTTTATTTCAAATGTTTTAATTTACTATAGACATTTTATAAGGCTATATATAAAGATTTTCTCATGTGGAATTATTTAGGGAAGAATATGATTTTTTTTTTTTTTTTGAGACAGGGTCTTGCGCTATTGTCCTGGTTGGAGTGCAGTGGCATAATCCTAGCTCACTCCAGCCTCAAACTCCTGGGCTCAAGCAATCCTCTTGCCTCAGTCTCCAAAGTAGCTAGGACTACAGGTGTGTGCCATCATGCCCAGCTAATTTTTTCTTATTTTTTGTAGAGACAGGGTCTCTCTACGTTGCTGGTCTCAAACTTTTGTCCTCAAGCAGTCCTCCCACCTCAACCTCCCAAAGTGTGGGATTACATTTCTCATTCAAATGTTTCATTCATATTTACTTTGCCTTCATGTAAATTATATACATTATAGATGAACTTGAACAATCTTCTCCAAATTTAGTTTTGTACTTAGAATATCATTAATAACACTCTATGGCCCTTGACTGAATGCATTTCCTTTCACTAAAAATGCAGATAGCACATATCCAAATGGATACGTTATAGAACATTATAGACCCAATTGCTTGTTTCAGGATTTTAAATTTATCTTGAGGTATATGTGGTATCTCTGCATCTAATTGGCATGCAAATTTATTCTTTTTGCTTTCTCGAAGTACTTCATCAAAATGAGCTGCTTTTTTTTTCCATGATTAATGTCAAAGACACTCTCTGAATTAATTTTTTTCTGCCATTTTCTCCAACATTTTAATTAAGCTACCTCTTAACCTTCTCAGCTTGTGATCTTTTAGTTATTATAGGAGCTGATAAGATAGTTCTTATGATTAAAAACAAACTATTGTGAATTCCCCAGATTTAAGCCCATGTACTTAACAGAACTCAGTTTTCAAATGTTTTAGCCACTGTCATCTTAAGCTTTGGACCTTTCTACTCAAATATATCTCCTTCTAGCCCCAAATGCCAGACCTGAAAAAGTATAACTGATAGATTTAACAGAGGATCACTTATCCTGAGTCTTATCAGAAGTATTAAGTCAGCCTATTTCTTTGCTTACTACACAGCATATATACATCACTAAGGTATACTTCTATGTATCTAAACTTACATATAATTACCTCACTTCTTTGTTCACATGACATCTTTTTCATCTGCCTAGAGCACTCATGTACCTAAGAGTATTTTTCACAATTCCAAACATTATCAACAAAGTTTCACGTATAAATTAGATGTGAATTATTTTAGAGGTTTTCTTTTCTATTTATTTCTTCATATGATTGGTATTCAATGCCTCCTGACTCTTCTTGATGATATAAAAATTACATTTATGAAAGTAACTAGTATAAGCAAAACCTAGTTTTAAAAGACAATGAAAGGCATATTGTAACCTTTAGCACCCAATATATGGCTCATAGTATTACTCAATAAATAGTTATTGAATAATATTCATAAAGGAAGACCATAATATTTAGGCTGAGAGAATCATGAGAAGAGGCACTGAGTTCAAAAAGTTTAAGGTGGGAAGCATTTCTGGAATGGATCCTCCATAGAGATAAGAAAAACAATAGCAAAAATTATCCAAATCAACTTTTTAGGAATCTGGAAACAAACCAAAGGCTTGCACCAATATGAGGACTATTTATTGAAGAAAATAGCTGACTCTAGGTAAGAAGAGTGAGCTCTGTCATATTTTTCTTGATCTATTGCCATTGTTTCTCCCTAGGTGAACTAAGATTATCCCGTCTGAGAAGCAAAAAGGAAAAATAATGAAGAAAAACGATCACAGCCTCAGTGATCTGTGAGACATCACCAAGTATATAGCTATTATACATACATAATAGGAGTCAAAGAAAGAGGGGAGAGAGAGAAAGGGGTAGAAAAATATTTGAAGAAATAATGGCTTAAAATTTCCCCCTACTGATGAAAATCTTTTATCTGCATATCTAAGAAGTTCAGTAATCCTAAGTAGGATAAATGCAAAGAGTTCAATGTCTAGACACAACACATTCAGAATGTCAATAGCCAAACACAAAGAAGCTTGAGAGCAGAAAGAAAAAAGTGACTCAATATCTACCAGGGATCCTAAATAAGATTAAAATCTGACTTCTCATTGGAAACAATGGTGACCAGAAGGAAGTGGGATGACATATTCAAAGTGTTGAAAGGAAAAAACTGTCAACTAAAAATTCTATATCCAGAAAAACTATCCTTCAAAAACAAAAACTAAGAAAATATGTCACTAGTAGTCATGCCCTACAGGAAATATTAAGAGACTTTTTCAGGTTAAAATGAAAGAACACAAGACACTTACTCCCATTCACATGAAAAACTAAGGAGCATTGGCAAAGCTAACCAGGTACCTAGGAAAAATACAAAAGTAGGAAAATAGAAAAGACAGTATAAACGTGTTTTTGTTTGTAACACTTTTCTTCTATTGATCCAAAATGCAACTGCACACAGCAATAATTATAAAACTGTCTTGATGTATAAAGGTATAATTTGTTTGATAACAAAACAAAAGAGAGAGGAGGGCAAAGAGCTATATTGGAGCAAAGTTTTTGTATACAATTGAAATTAGGTGGGCATTTTAACAAATCAGATTGTCTTAAGTTAAAATAACCAAAAAGTGTAGTAAAAGAAATAATAAAAGGTTTAAAATTATATACTAGAAAATGTCTATTTAAATGAAAAGAAAGCAATAATGGAATAATAGAACCAAAAAAGACTTTTAAAATATCATAACAAATAGCAAAATGGCAGACATAAATTCTACTTTATCAGTAATAACATTAGTAAATGGACTAAACACTCCAATCAAAAGGCAGGATTGGCAGACTGGCTAAAAAAATGCTGTCTACAAGAGACATATTTTAGATTCGAAGACACTAATAGTTTGAAAGTGAAAGAATGAGAAAAGGCATCATATGCCAAGAGGAACCAAAAGAAGGCTGGAATGGCTATGCTAATGTCAGACAAAATAAACTTTAAGACAAAAATTGCTCCTAGAGCCAAAGAAGGACATTTTATAATGATAAAAGAGTCAATCTATCAAAAAGATACACTTATTATAAACATATATGCATATGACACTAGAGCCCAAACCTACATGAAACAAAAACTGATAAAATTAAAGGGAACAACAGACAACTCAGCAATAATAGTTGGAGACTTTTAATACTTTACTTTCAATAATGTCCCCTCTAATTTTTATTATTGCTTCCCTTCTGCTTGCTTTGGTAGTTTGCTCAGTTTTCATTTTCTTAAGGTGGAAGATTAGATTATTGATTTGAGATCTGTCTTCTTTTTAAGTATAAGCTTTTATAGTCATGATTTTGTCCCTAAGGTTGACACACAAAATTAACTGCCACAATATCCAAATATCAATGCAACACCACATTAATAAAGAAAATAATCCACCCACTTATCTTAATATATTTAGAATGTATTTTGACAAAATCCAACACCTTTTCATGATCAATACAGTAAGAAAAACTGGAAATAGAAGGGACTTTTCACAACCTTATAAAAGAGCATCTATGAAAACCCCACAGAAAACATCATACTTAATACTGAAAGACTTGAGAGTTCTCCCCCTAAGATTGGGAACATGATGTTGTCAACTCTCACCATTTCTATGCGGTGTCGGACTACATGTTCCAGCCAGGTCAATTAGGCGAGAAAAAGATATGAAGGGCATTCAGATTGGAAAGGAAGAAATAAAACTCTCCATTTTCAGAAGACATGATCTCCATTTTCAGAAGACATGATATATAGAAAATCCTAAAGAATTCACAAAAAGTCTATTAGAATAAATGAATTCCTTAAAGTTGCAGGATTCAAAATCAATACATAAAAATCAACTATATTTCTATAAACTAATAATAAGCAATCCAAAAATAAATTTAGGGAAATAATTCCATTTACAATAGCATCAAAAAGAATGAAACACTTGGGAATAAACTTAACCAAAGAAGTACAAGACTTGTACAATGAAAATTACAAAACGCCCTTGAAAAAATTTAAAGAAGATCTAAATAAATGGAAAGACATCCTGTGTTCATGGATTTGAAGACTTAATAGTTAGGATGGCAATATCTCCCCAAATTAATCTATAGATTCAATGCAATTTCTATTAAAATCTCAACTATTCTTTTTTGCAGAAATTACAAACTGATCCTAATTCTTACGGAAATATAGGGAACCTGGAATAGCCCAAACAATCTTGAAAACAAAGAATAAAGGTAGAGACTCAGACACTTCCCAGTTTCCAAACTTACTACAAAGATACAGCAATCAAGATAGTATGGTACTGGTGTAAGGACAGACATACAGATCAGTAGAATAAAATTCAATGTCCAGAAATTAACTCATACACTTACGGTCAACTGATTTTCTAGAAGGGTGCCAAGACAATTCAATGGAGAAAGAATATTCAACAAATGGTTCTGGAACAACTAGACATCCACATACAAAAGAATGAAGGCATATTCCCAAGAGAATTGAAAGCCTACATGGCCACACAAAAACTTATACATGAAAGGTCATGGTTAGCGTAATTCCTAATAGCCAAAAGGTGGGAATAATCCAAATGTCCATCACTGGTTAGCGGATAAACAAAAAGGGGCAGATTCATCCCAATGGGCTATTAGTCATGCAAAAGGAACCAAGAAGTCACATATTGTATAGTTCCATATACATGAAGCGTCCAGAATATACAAAAGTGTAAGGCTTATTTGGGCCAGGTTAGCACTACAGCACAGCTCATGCTTAAGATGGTGAGGGAAGTGTTAAGGACAGGTGGGACCAGCTTTAACCACCATGATTAAGTACCTTAAATATTGATCTAAAGGAAAATCAAATTAAAACGTTTTTTAAAAATCTGACACGATCTGTTTACAAAAGATCATTCTGGCAACAACATGGAGGTAAAGTATAAAGTGTTTCAACTGTAACAATTCAAAAATCCAAGTCAGAGCTGATTCAGGCTTGATGTCGAGCGGTCGCAGAGGGAAGAAAGAGATGGATCAGAAAATATAGTCTTCCTTCACTGAGCTCCCGCCAACTCAGTTTGAGTGGTAAATTGCCCAAAGTTAAGCACATGAAACCAAAATGTCATGTTACCTATTCATCTATTCACACTACATACATGATTACAAGTAAAATAGGAAGCCTATTAGATTGTGCCTGTGAAACCAGGTATGAGAGCTTTGCTTTGGTGATTTTAACACTGGGCAGAGGAAATGCGTTGGTCTGAGCTGAAAACAACCTGACACTGGTTGTTTTTTTCTTTTTTAAAAAAAATACGCCTAGAGCAGTCAATACTGAATGCCGGCCATGCAAAAAATGTCTTCAAATAAGTCAAGAATTTTACATTAGCAAAGATTTTCTTCATAGATAATAAAAAAACTTCATATCTTCATAGCTAAAAAAATTACAACCCAGCCCACATCCAATTGTGACAAATTTGAGACAAATAAGATTTCACTATATATAATTATATATTTATTGACAGAGAAAGCAAAGATTGAATCCATTCTTCACTAGCAGACCCATGCTACATCTCAGACTTCAACTTTCAATATTGGATACATCCTGAAGGTGAATCGTTTACTTTCTACCACATAAATCTTTGTTTGAAATACATTTTATGGTGAGTTATTAATGGAGTCAACTCTGCAAAACCTGTAAGCCTCTTTTAATTATTGCTCGAGGGCTGTGGAGGACATTTGAATTCACACTTTATAATAAGGTTGTATTATTTTGGGCAAATGTTTTTGCACTGCTTTGGGCACATCTTTTGCTGACAATGAACTGGTTTCCTTGGAAACATAACTGTTCAAAATTCATTATGAGCAGGCATACCCTCAGTCAACAGCTTCTCAGGCACTATTGTAATAAACTAAGATAATGCAGTTGATGGTTAGAAGTGATATATTAGCTTGTAACATTACTACAGTATTACAAAAATATGTTAGCATCATTAACCCAAAATAAGGTATATTGATATTCTAGAGAACTACCCATCCTTGGAATATGATAATCAAATCTACTTACTAAAAAAAAAAAAACCTTAAAAGATATTAAAATTCTTTTATTGGTTTTCTAATCTTACCTTTTCAAATGCCAACTAAAATAATGAAGCCAATATCTAAGGCTTCAAACTATTTTCATGCAGAGATTTTCACTGACGCATTATCTGTACAACATTAAATGCAATGAAACTGGACGTGCATTGCTAACACATGACCTCGGAAATATTACTGAGCTTTGATGAGTGAATAAATCGAATAGCTCAAACATATGCCTGTTTGGGATGAACACATCAACTGCTCACCCTCCAAGATAATCACTGCAATTCTGGGAGGCACATGGAAGAGACGCATTACGTACTTAAAGTGCCATGAACTTCCACACATGAAGGAAAACATGGGGGGAATCAAATACCTCTTTTCTGTTGATGGTTGTGGTGACACTAATTCACATAGGATTTGTAAGTTAATTAAGTTGATGTTTTAAAAGACTTGCTTTTCAGTTTTTCAGGTTACCTTAAATTATTATGAGATATAATTTGTATTTCTGGCAGACTTACCTACTGACCATGAGAAATTTCAGTTCAGTGGCTACTTGTAATGGATACACCACATGCGATTAAGATGTGACATTTCTAAAATCCAACTGCATGGTGGAATTATGATGTGATGTTTGGTTAAGTTCTGCTGTGATTCTCCAAACAGCCCTAGTAGAGGCTGCAGGACGGTCTTTGGAAATGCTGACCAGATCACACGGCTCATGGGCCTCAATGCTCCGTGTGTCCCTTTGTTCCTGCACAGGGGTCCTTCTGGTCTGGTGACCTCGTCAGCTTCACCTGAGGCCCCTGCTCACCCTGTTCCAGCCCCACTGAGCTTCCCTGTTTCCCTTGCTTCCTCCTGCCTTCTGGCCTGTGCACAAGCTCTTCCCTCTGCCCAGAAACACTCATCTTATCTGCACCCAGGTGACACCTACTCTTTCTTCAGTCCTCAGCTCAAGAATCACTTCCCTGACCTCCCTGGCCAGGTTACAACTCTGTATTGCATACTCTCACGACACCATATACATCTCCTTCATAATGCAAGCCACAGCGACAATTACACGCCTGTTTCTGTGGTTATCTGATGGACATCTGCTTTCCCCAAGAGCCTGTCAGTGCCATTACAGGACGGACTGGATCTGTCTCATTTTTTTCCATTGCATTTCCTCAATATCTTGCAGTGTACCCGGCAATATTTGCTAAATGAGTATGTGTTATCTAATAATGTTCTATTACCTTAAAATTTGGATCAGCATTGTGCCACGGCAAATTAAATGCACTTTTAACGTTAAATGCTACAATCTACTAAACAAAGCAACTTCATATTGCTTCTGTTTGAGATATAGGCAGGTTCCAAATGCTCTCAAAGAACCTGATTTTGAGACAAAATCATATCAAAGGGAAAGGCTTAAGAGAGTCAGATTGAGAGACAGGGCTCTATTTGGGGTATTTTAGCTAAAAGTTTATCTCCATGGTATATCGGAAACCAACAGAAAAACAAGAGCTGTTAAACAGAATTTTCATTTCAAATACCATTTTAAAGCATTCATGTCATTAGTGGTATCTGCACCCTATTTTTTTATTGGATGAATACTGCCCGAATGCCTTCTCTGTGCCAGGCATTGCATGTGCCTACACAAGCCATTAAATTTCATGTAATCCCCACAATAACCCAAGAAGACAAAAATAATCAACCTAGTTTTACATATGTGGTTCAGAAAGCTTAAGTAACTTGTCCAAGGTAACACAGCAAGCATAGCATCGAACTAAGGCACTGACCCAGATCTACAAATGCAGAGGCCAGGAACTCTTCCATTGAGTTTCAGGTGCTTGAAAATGGAACACCTCCAAAGGCAGCTTCACCCATTCAAAATCTTTCAAATACTGAATGAAGCAGAGTGCTAAATAATTACTAGATTTTTCATTATTTAGCATCTCGTTCAGACCAAAAGAAATGTACCTGTCTGAATCATACTGTCACTCTGCAAGAGTTCACATTCAAATACTTAAGAGTCATCAGCTAACCAAAGGTCTTTTGCTTCGTTTCTGTTTCCTCAATTCTCTCTAGCAAACTGAATCTGGGCAGTATCTTAACCATTAGAGAACAGTCTCTCGGTTATTCAAATGGGGGGGGCGGAAGTACATCTCTAAAAATATTATACTCAAAGCAAACTTTTTCATCAGAGAAAAGGTTATTAATATATGACATATAGAATACAAGGGCATTTCAAAGGGTGTCTTCTTTACACTTCCTTTCTCAGACATTCTGCTGGCAGCAGAGAGGCAGGCTGTCCGCCAGTTCCCATCCCGCCAGGCGTTCCCGGGATCTCACCACGCCAAACTTTTCACAACGCCCCCAGCACCTTGTTATCTCTGACTTCCAGGTCTTCACAGGTACTGTTCCCTTAGCACCTTGAAGAAAGGGTACACCCCTGTGTGCTGCAGAGACACCTCAGAAGCCATAGGACTTACTTTTAAACAATTTATAAGAACAAACGTGCTATGCTGTACACAAAACAGTCACCCCTACGCTTTTCCCAGCACCATCAGGACTGCTCAAACCCCATCGCTGGAGTTTTAGGTCTTTACAGCCTCGTCCCATTTCCTCAAAAACCCGAAATGGTGGTGAGTCATCGTCCTCTGAATCTGGATTTGACTTTAGAAAATAGCCATAATCAGATTAGCACATAATGTATGTGATCAAAGTGGATTAATTCCATTTAGGCTAAGAAATTTTAAACACAAAAGGGTGATTTTCTTGTGAGGCTCATGGACTGGCTCCAATGTCGAACACAGAAAGGAGGAGCTTTTCCATAACAGGACTGCAAGAAGCTTGAGCTCTGCCGTGGGGACGGTTTCAAAGGATCAGGGCTCACTCAGATATATGTGTATGATATATGCATGAATTACATATATTAACATATATGTATTATATATGTATGTGCAGTGTTTGTATATACATCATCGAATTTGTTTCTTTTTTTTCTAGAGACAAGGTCTTGCTCTCTTGCACAGGTGGGAGTACAGTGGTGATTGTAGCTCACTGTAACCTTGAACACCTAAAGTCAAGCTCCTGCCTCAGCCTCCCAAGTAACTGGGACTACAGGCATGCGCCACCACACACGGCTAATTTTTAAAACTCTTTTTCTGTAGAGACAGGTCTCACTATGTTGCCCAGGCTGGTATCAAACTCCTGGCTTAAAACGATCCTCCTACCTCGGCATCCCAAAGTGCTGGGATTACAGGTGTGAACCACCCCACCCAGACCCAAATTTGTTTTTAAAAGATCAGTCCTACGACTGTATTGCCAGTATGCCCTAAGTTATTTCCCAGTAATACATTTGATAACATAAAGAGGTTCCTTATTCTTACCAGACAATTAACAATATCATTTGTTAAGTTGTAAAGATGAATGTTGTCACCCCCGGTCTTATTTATAGCGACACATTTGGTGATTTAATGGTGTGCTGCTGCTAACTGGTTAGTGTAAAACTGCGTAGCGTGATCCTTTGGGCCCCTCTGCTATCTTTTGTTGCTGCGGCTGAAATGTGCGGCTGTCGCGTCACCGGGGTGATGAGCTGCTCCGCTGCGGCGTCTGCACACAGGGCTGCTCTTTGCATCTCACCGCACCTCCCACCCTGGTCCCTGCTGGGCCCACCTGTTAGGTGTGAGGGGTCAGAGGCTGAGGATCAGGCTGGCAGCCCAGCCCAACAGTTAGCAAGAAGAAAAAGAGAACAAAGGAAGGGGACAGGTCTGTGGGGCAGGCCCCTTTTGAATCGTTAATTAATCTTTCTCCCACTGCACTGGGTGGCTTGGAACCCCACAGTGAGTTGTCAACTGGAAATTAAGTGCTATGTTTCTACAAATCAGTTTTTCTTCTCAGTGCAAGCATCTACCACTTTTACAATAAAAAATGATGAAGATTCGCACCATGACATTGAGTTTGGCTCTTGTAACTGCCTTTCTAACAAAACTCCTCCATCAGCTGGGCAGTTTTGAAGGATACTGGCTTCCAATTTGGCCTCTTCCTGCTCCCAGAGGGGACAGTCCCCTTTTGCAGTGCTCCTCTGAGCCACATCAGGACAGGAAAGAGGGGCAGGGGCTCCCCTTAATTCAGCCCCCTGCCCCGGGGAGGCAGTCGTGGGCGGCCCGGCCTGACACTCGCTCAGCAAATGCTCCCTTGGTGTCTTCTGCATTTGGTCTGTTCTCCCCTTTCCTACTTCCTTTCCTGGCAAATGCCACGTGTAAACTTGGGTGACTGAGAGTTGCTTGCGCGCGAGAGAATTATTTTCAATGTCACTGAGAACAATGCCTTGTAACAAAAACAAATGAACTCACAAAAATGAAACAGCCCCTTTTTCCTAAGGCAGTGGCGGGGAGCCCGGTGACAGGGGAGTGCGGCGGGGGAGAGAAATGGTATTTCCCATAAACAACAGGATCGATACACAAAACACGCTGCACACCAGACACGTCACTGTGATGGACGCAGGCGAGCAGCGGCTGAAGGTTCTTTCTTGGCCTACATTCGTGCTTTTGAAATATGAGCCACTTAAAGACATTTATATGCAGTTGGTGTTCAATCCAGAAGAAGCTTTTATCAGTTTGAAATAATGTCCTACTAAAGTTTCACATTAAGTCAGATAAGATGACCTTATTTTAATTTTGCTATTGCCCTCATAATTTTGGCCATCTGGGGAGGAACAGGGGACGAGAGTCAGAGGACCTTTCCAGCTAGCTGATTATTTCACGCACTGCCTCTAAACCTTCTTTAAAATTTAATCTGTAAAGCAGTGATCGTATCTGCTCTGCATTTCACAGAGTAATGGGAAGATTAAAATCATATCATACATGGGAGGCAGCGTGGCAGAGCGTAAAGAACTCAGGCTTTGGAATCAAACAGTTTAAACCATTGATTCTTAACATAGGTGTGACCTGGGGCGAGTAATTTAACTTTTCCGAGTTGGGAGTGATGATACCTACCATATGGGACGGCTGGGAGATTCTAGAATGATAAAATATAGGAAGTGCCAACCAGAGTCTGTTACAGAGTTGACATTCAATAGCTACCAGTTCTACGCAAACATATAAACCTTTATCAAATATAATTTGCACATTTCCAGAAAATAATATAAGATTGATAAATGGATGAGCAATAGGCCATCCTTTAAATCTACGTGACATGTCCTGGAAAAAGCAGGAGCCAGGAGGGGGGAAGGTCTTGGTCCACACTTGGCCACTAGCAAACAAGGTAATTAGAATAAAACTTGAAATTTTATCACTGAAGTCATGCATATAAAAAAATTTAAAACAAATTAATCTCAAGTATAAAAAGAAGTGTCATGTATATTAATGCAATTGTAAGGATGAAAAAGAAAAAAAAAAACAGAAATAAGGATAATAGAAACTTCTTGGTTGTTTTCACCCAAACTGCAATCAATAGGAATTACATTGGAATTTTAAAATTATTCTCTATTAAGATTAGCAGAGTGAGTTTGGTTTAATTATGAATACATTTGTACAGTACACTTTTCCTGTGTCTTTTGTTTTGGTTTCAAAATACCAAAAGTCAGTCCTCCTAAGGTTCCCCAGCTCTCCTTGGGATGAGCTCCTGGAATTGGTAAGTATGCATTTATTAATAATGTTAAACACTAAATGCAGGTGTTTGGGCCTTGCATTTACATGCAATTTTAAATTGTAAAATTAGCCCAAGGATGAATTCTATTCCTGAAATTTTGAAGGATTTAAGTCATAGAGCATCAATCACAAATATGAATGAGCAGGAAAACAACATAAATCTCATGCAAATTTTATCCAGCCAAATCCTCTCTCAGTGGTAAGCTGGCAAACCGACTCTTGAAGGGGGCGAGAAACCTTCTCATTTGCCTATTTCCAAGGTGTAAATACTCCCCCATGGCTGATTTCAAGCTACCAACAGTTTAACCACCAGCTCACAAAATTTCTCTACATTCAACAAGAGCCAGGGAGCGTGGGTTCCAGCACACACTGCCTCTCACCGTCAAAGGAAAGGGTGTTGGTAAGGGGCAAGTTCAGGGACAGGGAGCCCAGGGAAGGAGTCACTTATAAAAGCAAAAAGCCCAGACAGGTAGAAATGTCACATGTGCAGCATATTTGTAGCTGGGCATCAAACCGCTGTGCTTTCTCCTTTGCTGAAACTCCCTCTCGTCTCTGACCATGAAAATATCAGCCAAATGTCAAGAGGTAGCACAAAACCCTGCCATCTGCACCCACTCCTGCACCAGAGCACACCGCTGCCCACCTCTCCTCTTTGTCTGCTATTGTGTCTCTTCCCTCGGAATCTAGTCTGTTCCCCCCCTTTTGCTCTCTCCCTGTTCATCTCTTTCTCTCTCTTCCTCTCCCTCCACCCCCAGCCATTCTTTTCTTTTCTATAACATCTATTTCACAATTTTTTAGAGTCATATTTTGAGTAATCTTTTCATGGCTCCCCAAGATTGGAAACTTAACTTGCAACAGAAACCTAGGTCTTATTACCCACACTGTAACCACAAACGAAGCACCGGATAACTTGCTTCTTTTTAAACATCCTGTTCTTAGGCTCCCAGCATTTTTTCATTGATATTGCTATTAAGCAGTACTGGAGTGGGGGTGGAGTCCAAATAATTTAAAGCTTGGATCTAGTAGTTTCTCTAATATTCTGTCTGTGCTCACATAATTTTGTTGCAAAAGGAAATCAGGTTGTTACTTATACCACTGACTATTTTTATATGTCCTTTGAATTCCTAGAAAAGGAGTGGTCACTTATAATCAATACGGATTTTAGGGCAATTTGAGTTATGTACTACATTAAAAAGGTACCAGAGAAATTAATTTCTATTATCTCTCTCCTTGGCCACATGCTGATACTTACAAAGATAATAATATTATCCAAATAGATAATATTTCCATGGGTACGATATGTTGATTCTTGGAATGCCTGAATGGCAAGTTGAATACTATCTTGATTTTCTACATAACACTATACCACCATATGCTATAGATTTTAATAACAATGACTCCTTATATTTTTATGTGCTTTTGAGCCAAAATATGTATGTGTAAGACCATATACAGTATATATAACATATAAAATCACATTTCATTTACATGTTAAGCTATTAGGTTTTATGAATGTTAAACATTTATGTACTATAGAGAGAATTACAGTTTTAATGAATAAGTTAATTTTGAATATCATTTTTGGTAAATCTCCTTAGGGAGGTAAAAAGCATGTTATCTCTACCTTAAAAAAAGTTCCTCAAAAAACTAAAAATAGAACTACCATATGATCCAGTAATTCCACAACTGGGTATACATCCCAAAGAAAGGAAATCAATACATCAAAGAGATACCTGCACTGCCATGTTTATTGCAGCATTATTCACAACAGACAAAATATGGAATTGACCTAAGTGCCTATCAATGGATGAATGGATAAAGAACATGCAGTATATGTACATAATGGAATATTATGCAGCCACAAAAAGAATGAAATCCTGTCATTTGTGGCAACATGGATGCAACTGGAGGTCATTATGATAAGTGAAATAAGCCAAGTACAGAAAGACAAATCTCACATGTCCTCACTAATATGTGGGAGCTAAAAAACTCTATCTGATGAAGATGGAGAGTAGATTGGTGGTTACCAGAGGCCAGGAAGGGTAGGGGGTTGGGGGAAATGAAGAGAGGTTTATTAATGGGTAACAATATACAGTTAATAGAAAAAATAAGACCTAGTGTTTTGTAGATCAGTAAAGTGACTATAGTTAACAATAATCTATTGTATATTTCAAGATAGCTAGAAGAAAATAATTCAAATAATTCCCAGCATAAACAAAAGATAAATATTTAAGATGACAGATACCCCAATTACCCTGATTTGATCTTTATACATTATATGAATATATCAAATTATAAATTATCACATGTATGTATGCCAAAGATATGTACCTCTATTGTGTATCAACGAAAAAAAAAATCTAACTTCCTAACATAAAAAAAGAAATTCCAGTGTTCCATAAATATGGCTTAGACTCATGAAACAACCAGAGAACCGAGATACACGCTGTGACACAAAATTATGTGTCAAAGATACATTAAGAGTTTTAAAGATAGAGCTCGCTGCAGCCAGAGTAGCAAAAAGAAAAAAAGAAGAATATTTCATGGAGAAAGAAAGCCTCTTGAAGGCCGTGACCTTGTCATTTACTTTTACTAACTATGCCCAATAATTTAGTGAAGCCAAGAAAATGATGGAGTAGCAAGGGACCATCAACATCATCTTCTGTAGCTTTCTCATTTTCTTTAATACAAAAGAGGAAGCTGGGTAAGAGCTCAGTGACCTGCCTGAGGTTACCTTGCATACTAAGCTGGGAACAGTCCCTCACAAAGGGTGCGGAGCAGAGAGGGAGGGGAAGGCGCAGTCCTGCAAGAACCAAGGAGGCCTCGGGCCACAGGTCCATTCCTGCCCCGGAGGCTCGTTTCAGGGCCAGGAGAGGCTTGGTCTCCCAAAATGTCTGCTGAGTGGTTAAAGGGATGAGAGTGTCCCAGGGGCAGGGTGGAGAATCCTGGAGGACCAAAGACAACGACAAGAGCTCCAGAGCCTAGCTCTGGTCCAGGAAGGAAAGTGAGAGACGGAATACCGAAGGATGCAAGGGACAGAACTGTATTTTCAGTCAAGATCCACAGAAGCACTGGCATTTCTTGGCACACATATTTTTTTGTTTTAAGCAAACACATACTCTCAGAGGCCTCTCTAGTATCTATTCCTAAGCAACTATGTGCAACCTATCTTTGAGAAGCAACATATTGGGTGGCACTATTCAGGCAGGTGCTGGCATGTTTTCCATAATGCTAGCATGATAATGAAAATAACGAGCATGTATTTAATTTTACTCTGATTAGCAAAGCACGAGGTTACCTCCTTTAATACTAAAAACAAGTAGTGTCCCTGAGTTAGACACTATTTTTCATTTTCATTCTGCATATAAGGAAACTGAGGGGTAGAGAAGTAGAGAGGAACGTGCCCAAGGTCACAAGGCTGGGAAGAGGCAGATTGGAGACTTGCAAGAAGCTTCTCTCACTCCAAAGCCAATGATCTTGTGTTAGGAGGTAACCCCCTGTATGTAGAATATATGTCTCACGTTTCATGAGTCACAGCACCACATTCTATGACTAAGGAACGTATTTCACAGGGTTTAGTAGTCACTGGTCAAGGTCCCTACCGACAGAGGAACCTTTCAAATGCTCAGCGGGTGTTGTGGTCTTTTCGCTGCTGTAGAGAAGGCAGTTTTCAACTTTAAAGGTTGACTTAGTTGGAAAAAAAAAAAAGACATAAATATCTCATTTCAGGTAAGGAATGAGAAGTGAATGGATTCAGGAACACAGAGAATCTCAAGAGCAGATAAGGCTTTAAAAGAAAACTCCAGAAATAACTCTTGGCCACCATGTATTTCTGAAGTGTGAAACTGCAAGCCACTGCCAGATCCTCTGAACGAAATCTGTGAAAATCAAAGGACATAATCTGGTAAGATGTCTTCTGCCACTAGAGCTATACTGAGCTATAGACAATTCTGGCTGTAATGTTTCACTCTTCCAAAAGGTAGCAGCTGGCCTCTGGTATAAAAAGCAAATTGGTGAATAAAATTCACACTCTTCAAAATGTGTGAACGTCGGTGATTTTTTTCAGCATCACTTTCTTCTAAAGCTACATCAGAGAGGCAAACATTGACTTTTAAAAATTCCTTTTTTGTTTAAATTCCTGTCGATTTTCTTGGTAAAATGTTTTGTTGACAGTGTTGCACAGACAGGGTTAGTATGTGTGCATGTACACACACACACATACACACAAATACACAGCCCTTCTATATTCCAAAACTAAACTACAACGTAAAAAAAAAAAAATCTTTGATTCAATTAAACAAAGGCCTAATTTAATCGTGAAATCTTCAAAGTGTGACTGAGAGACATAAATATGTTGCTACATAAAGTGGATTATTTACTGGCAAAATTTTGCTTTGCAACTCAGTGTCTAATAAAGTAGACATTATTTGCCATAAATTTATTTATTTATTTATTTATTTATTTTGAGACAGAGTCTCACTCTGTTGCCCGGGCTAGAGTGCCGTGGCATCAGCCTAGCTCACAGCAACCTCAAAGTCCTGGGCTCAAGCAATCCTTCTGCCTCAGCCTCCCAAGTAGCTGGGACTACAGGCATGCGCCACCATGCCCGGCTAATTTTTTTCTATATATATTTGGTTGGCCAATTAATTTCTTTCTATTTATAGTAGAGACGGGGTCTCACTCTTGCTCAGGCTGGTCTTGAACTCCTGACCTTGAGCTATCCACCCGCCTCGGCCTCCCAGAGTGCTAGGATTACAGGCGTGAGCCACCGCCCCCGGCCTATTTGCCATAAATTTAAAATTGAGATGGCTCTAAGTGGCAGACATTTACATAACACAAATAATTTTTCTTTAAGTTTATCATATCAATTAGATTCAGACAAAGAAGTTAATTTTAGAAAACTCAGACTCCTCCCTCCCCTTGGTTTAGCAAAATGACAATATTTAAATCACTTAACCTATTATACTGAGAATATCTCAGGAAAGGCAAACATCTTCCAGAACACAATTTTCTAGATGAGATTTCCCAATACTTTTTAACAATTTTTCTAGTTTTAAATGAGAGTCTCAGATATAAATGTAAAAAATGTACATCCATTGTTTGATTTCTGTTAATGAATGTACAATCACTCACCTTTTTAAAAAGTAAACTTTATTTTTAGAATAATTTTAGATTTGTAAAAAACTGCAAGGATAATAGAGTTCCTATATACCCCACACCCATTTCCCCTATTATTATTATCTTATACTACTATTACATTAGTAATTTTCCATTAGTATTACATCTTACATTAGTATTAGAATGAATGAACCAATATTCTTTTTTCCCCATCTTTATTAACATATGATGGACAAATAAAAATTGTGTGTATTTGTGGTGTACAATGGGATAGTTTGATATATGTATACATTGATAAATGATTAAATCAAGAGAATTAACATATTCATCATCTCACATACTTTTTTTGGTGATGAGAACATGTAAGATCCACTTTTAGCATTTTACAAGTATTATTAACTACTGTCACCATGCTGTATATTAGGTCTCCAGAAGGTATTATTCCTGTCTAACTGAAGCTTTGTACACTTTGACCAACATCTCCCGAGCCCCTGGCAACCACCATTCTACTCTCTGCTTCTATGAGTTCGACTTTTTTAGATTCTACATAAAAGTGAGATCATGCAGTGTTTGTCCTTCTCTGTCTGGCTTGTTTCACTTAGCATAATGTCCCCCAGGTTCATCCATTTCCCTTTAACATAGCTCCATCACTATGGGTCTGTTTTGCATTTTGAGCACTTGCTTACTCTCTGGCTCTACAAGACACTTCAGGCTCACCTGGTATATTTCCTGCTGTAGCACTAGAATCAGCCATTCCTGTAAGAAGCCCTGGCTCCTTTTATTAGAGATGGTATTAGAAACCAAGATCTGGGTGCTAAGTGTGCTCATCATTACTGGGGTATCATTGCTTCTAGGCTTTCTCAGCTGATAGAGCCAAGAAAAACACTAACCCAAGTATATACATATATCTCTAAATATCTCCATATGTAACCATGTGTGTCTACGTTAAACTAAACATGAGTTCTTACTGATGTCTCCAACGCTAATCTATAACAACTTGGGTCATTTTAGCCTTCTGCCTTGCTTAGCTGTATCCTCCTACTCCAACACTGAGACACCTGGCTCCACCATCTGCCATTCATTTACATAACTGTTCAATTCCAGTACATACACATAGCGGCATCAGAACTCTTAACCCATGCTCCCATGGGAAACAACTTTATAAACTACAGGACAGTGATTATAGTATCACTTTGGCCATCATCTTATAGATTTCACTCATTTCCAAAGCTACTTGGGTCAGTACCTTTAACCCCATCCTCTTCAGTAAGGTTGTTTCATACATTTGCAACACAGATTGTTTTGTCACATCCACTGTGATTTTAAAAAGAAAAAGAAGCTAAATATATTAATCTACTTCATTTTATTCTAGATGCCAGAATATTTAAAACACGATGATATTTTATTCTAGCTTCTCAAGTATTTTAAACACTCTGTTTAAACTCTATGGCCATGGAGTTCATTCAGGGGGCTTATAACACACACACTTACACACATGTGTGCCTAAATCCATTCACTATAGTGAACTTATATATAAATCTAAATTTCAAAATATTTCATGTTTTAGCTTCTAGTAGTAAGATAAACTATATCTTTAAGTAAATAATTATGCATTCGAAAGAATGTAAGAATATAAATTCGCTCTGTCAGAGATGACTTCATCTACAAGAATTTTTTACTTTCTCTGCTTGTCTTTCCCCACATTTTAAAATAAAAGCAAGGGAAATACTGCTTTGGCTCCTCTGCTCCTCCCATTACTGGAACAATTCGGATTGGGGACTGGACAGATGGGGGCTATGAGCAAAGTGCAGAGCCAGCACTTTGCTTCCGTGGCTCAGATCTTCACCCCAAGAGGGATGGTGACACACAAAACAAGGATGGGTCACACATAAGGGAACATGTGGCATCTTGTGCAGTTTTGCATAGTAACTGAGAACAAACAGTACGTGCCTGGCACAAGCCATTGCCGAGCATATCCTAAATTTCTCCAACATGGCTATTAAATTATGTCTATGTATTTCTCACAAAAGACAGTATGGATAAAAGTAGTTTCATGTTTCCTTTCTTTTCACTGCAATCTGATTTAAAGAAGGGATATTGCTTATTAACTTGGTTGAGAAACTAGTGGCTGGATTTGAAACCGTCACCTAACTTTAGAAAGTCACAACTACCCAGCCTCAGTGAACATTCTCCACCTCCCATCCGAAGTGCAGCCACTGTTCTTCCATGCATTCCCTTACTTCTGACGAGAGCTACCAACTGAGGCAATTCTCAATGCTTCTCCAAAACACTGGGGAGACAGAATGTTCAAACAACAATGTTGTGATCAGGGCTTCCAAAGGGCACAAACAGCTACAAATTCATAAAACACAACTAAATGTTAACATCAACACTGCCAAGCCAGAGGCTTTCAATTAATTCCTCTATGAAAGAGGTCGCTAGTAGGCATCTAATGGGGCCACCAATGTAAGTTAAGACTCTTGCATTCTGCCTCTTGAGGAAACAAAAGGGATCACACTGAAACGCAAAGGCATTTATTTTAGAGGAAGTCAAAGCAAGAAATCAAAAGAAATTTTTCGTCTATGCTATTCCATTTTCATTAACTTTTTCTCTAACTGAGTTCTGGTGAGAAAATATTCAAATACATTTAATGTGATCTAATATCCAATTATTGAGAATAGTTATTCACTTTCTTCCATAAAAGTGTGTATTTATTAACTCATATTAATTATGTGGCCCATTTAAAAGTCAGATGGAGTAACATCACCACACTTAATATTCAGGGAGTAAGTTTGTTTTACATCCCATTTAACTGTAAAGCAGTTAAAATAAGAAAGCTATTAATTTTTAAAAAATATTCTTGAACTTACTTTTAGAAAATGTTAAAAAGTAAAGATACAGTGATTTAAAGCACCTATAATGGGAAAATTAAAAGTAAATTTGGGAAAGTTTAATTGACCACAGAAAATGTTAATTTCCTAAGAGTTAAAAGAAGATATTATAATTCATGAAAAGGATAGGACATTCTGAAAAAGAAACACCAAAGAAATAAAAAAAAAAGAACTTTTAGAGCTCTTAAAAATTTAAAAAAAAAGTGAAAATAAAAATAAAAACTTTATTGGAAAGTAAAATCAAATTACTCTCCCAAGAAGTAGGGAAAAACTTTTTTAAGGAACGTAAGAAAAAATATGAGAAACTTAGACAATCAATACATCTGTCATATGGAAGTTTCAAAGGAGAGAAAACAATGGAAAATAAATTACCAAAGAAATAATACAAGAAAAATTAACAGAATAGAAGAACATTAGTGTTAAGATTTAATGGGCCTAAAGAGTGCCCAGTATACTAATGATAACAGACCCACACCAAGACATATCACGAAACTATTTCACAATACCAGAGATAACAAACAGCTCCTAAAAAATTTTAGAAACAAAAAAATAGGTTATACAGAAATAAATATGAGAGAGAATAGCATTACAATACAGTGAGGGAGAATGGGAAGATACAAGACCTTCAGAATTCTAGCAAATGATCTTAAATTGAATAAACATCATAAGTAAGGATAGAATAAAAAATATTTTGCAGATATACAAGTTCTTAAAACCATAAGTACCAATAAGAACCAATAGTTCTTAAATCTATTCTTACAAAGAAGAATAGATAGAACCCCACAAAACTAGAAAATAGTAATAGAGTCAAAAGAAAGTTCCCTCCCAAGAAAATGGTAAAAAGAAGGTCTGTATCATGGTTGTGCAGAAAGTCTAGAGTTCAGTTCGATCTAATAAATAAGAGAATGAAGGTTTGTAAGAAATTTTCCACCCTATAATGTAATTGGTAGATCCTCTGTTATATTAAGTAAATGGAAAATAATATTGGCTAGTGTTTAACATACCTCAAAAAATCTTTGGTAGATACAAAGAAAACTAAGCAAATTTTTAAAAATGAAGCAATTAAGTCCACGCAAAAAAAGCCAACTGTGTGACAAACAAAATAATAAAAATATACTACTTGACTCAGTAATTTAATACAAACACTGACTACTGACTATAAAAAATCTGTGATATGGATGCATGAGGGTGAGGGAGGGGAATTGAGGAGATATAAGGAAGAGAAATCTTTATCAAAAAGTAAAAACTAATATCTAAACCTGAGAAATAGCAGAATAAGCATATTTTTTTAAGAAATATGGAGGTAAATCCCCAGATAGTTTTGAAAAAATGAAAGTTTAGGGAACAGGACTTGCATGGAAAGATGGGACAGGCAAATCCTCTGCTTGTCATACATCTTCTCGTACTATTTGCTTTCCATGTACATGTATTTATTAATTTGCTATAAATAAAAATAAATGTATTCCTTACCATAAAATCAAACTGGCTTCAGAAGCAGTAATAATATTCTATGTCTTAAGCTCAGTAGGAGGATTAATGATTTTTTTCAAAATTGTACTGTGGAAATTTTCAAACACACAGTGAAGTTGAAAGAACATTTATAGTGAACATCCAACACTCAGACTTTACTGTTAATATTTTACAATACTCATCACATGTCTATCCATCTACCCATTGCTCTATTTAAAATCCATCTTCCTTTTTGATGTATTTCAAAGTAAATTGCAAACATCAGTGCACTTCCTTCTAAGTGCTTCACCGTACAAATATACATACACACACACACACGCATATATATTAATATGTGTATATTCTAGAATAAAAGCTAAGAAATAAAAAAAAATCAAGCAAATTAATGAACAAAATAAAGTTAACCAGAATATAATATAGCCCTCTCATTCAAAATTTGACTTTGCATATTTGAGCTTTAAAATTTTATCAGCAAATAAATGCTCCTCAGAGTCAAGCTCAATGCTCAATAAAGAAGCCCAATAAAGGTATGTTGAGGTAGACTGAAATTTCAACTTTCATAGCACAGTTTAGGTTAGTTCATGACCCAATTCTAGGAAAGATGATTGGCTTCCATTTTACAGTATGACTTTTTTAAAGAAACCCTAGGTTTATAATTAAATAATAAGATTCCTCAAGAGTATCCAAGAAACCTAAATGTTACTTTGATAAAGAAAGTTATGAGAAACTGGTTGGTATGAACATTTACTTCCTTTTCTAATAAGAATTTCCCTCCTTGTTTAATAAGCTTGCAGTAGCAAACACACACTTTTTTGGTGGCCTAACATTTAGTTAAGAACATGTGACTAATTTGAATGTCATGATGCAAATTACTAAAGTAATTTTAATGGCAATTTGTGGTTCTCTCATCATCCAACAGCCTCTGAATTAATACAAATGATAACATACACAGCCCAAGAGTGCCTGAACAGTGACATTTTTGATTGTGATTTAATAGTCAATGCTAAATGTAGCACATTCCTTAAAATATTTCCATGAGTGTGTGACACTGCCCAGATCCATAAGTCACATCCTCGGGGAAGCCAATAAAGTAAACTGGTGGTTTAAAATTTCATTAACCCTTTGCTCTGAAATCTGATGGCTGTGCCAGCACAGCCCTTTTGTCCCTGTGCTGTCATCAGGGACAAAAGACAGCAAAGAAACCGAAGTGGGACATTGTAACAAAGTGGCTGCGCCAAATCTCTTCACAGATAAACCTCAGGCTCAGGGCCCTCAGCGGAGTGTGTTATGACCCCGTTCCTCTCAAGTTAATGATTTTTCATTTCCTATTTTTAGTAACTCCTGACTCAAAATTATACGAAATAACTACTGGGACTAATGAGACCGGACCAACAGAATGAAACTGAAATTTGAAACTCCGAACCCATAAATACAGCACAAAAAGGCCAGCAGTGGAGGTCAAGTGAGTGAAGTTCACAAGCAAGTGTGAAAATCAGCCGTCCAACGCATAGACGGCCACATCCAGGGATCCAGGGAGGGAGGGCTCACCAGAACCGCGGGCATTTTTGCATGGGCAGCTGAACTTCATGCCCCTTACCAGGCTTCTCTTTGTCTAAACAGTCTGCGGTATAAAAGGAACTCAAACAACTCAGTAACAAGAGAACAAATCACCAGCCTAAAAAATGGGCAAAGGACCTGAAAAGACATTTTTCAAAAAAAGACATACAAATGGCCAACAGGTATATGAAAAAATACTCATCATTAATCATAAGAGAAATGCAAATTAAAACCACAATGAGACATTACCTCACACCTGTTAGAATGGCCATTATCAAAAAGACAGAAGATGACAAGTGTTGGTGAGGATGTGGAGAAAAGCAAACAACTCTGGTACGTTTTTGGTGGGACTGTAAATTAACACAGCCACTATGGAAAACAGTACAGAGGTTCCTAAAAAATTAAAAATAGAACTACAATATGATCCAGCAATCCCAGTACTGGGTATACACCCAAAGGACATGAAATCAGTATGTCAAAGAGGTATCTGCACTCCCATATTCATTGCAGCATTATTTACAATAGCCAAGATATGCAACCAGCCTAAGTGTCCATTAAGGGATGGACAGATAAAGAAAATGTGGTACATGTCCACAATGGAATGCTATTCAGCCTTAAACAAAGAAGGAAATCCTATCATTTGCGATGACATGGATAAACCTGGAGGACGTTACACTGAATGAAATAAGCCAGGCATAGAAACACAAATACCACATGATCTCACTTACATGTGGAATCTAATATAGTTGATCTTACAGAAACAGAGTAGAATGGTGGTTACCAGAGGGTGGGGGAAGGGGGGTGGGAAGATGTCAAAAGATACAAAATTTCAGTTAGACAGGAGGGATAAATTCGAGAGTTTTACTACTGTACACCACGGTGACTACAGTCAAAAACAATATAATATATACTTGAAAATTGCTAAAACAGTAGATTTTAAATGTTCTCACCACAAAAAATGGAAGTATGTGAAGTCGTGCATATTGTAAGTAGCTTGATTTAGTCATTCCACAATGTATGCATATATCAAACATAAATATTTACAATTTTTGATTTGTCAATTAAAAATAAATAAGTAAATATGTAGTCTGGCCAATCTGGAGCCAACTGATACACAGTCAGCACCGGATATGGGATGGGCTAAAAGTGGAAACCATTAGCTAGGGATGAAGCATTTCTGATAAAGCTTTTGATAATATTTTAAATGTTATCCTAAGAAAGAAACAACTAAAAATACTATAAACTATTCTTTTTATATTGATTATCGACTCAATAACTATTATTTATCTTGATAAGTAGTTAAAGACAATATTATTTTACTATACACAAAGTAGTTCTGTTTCTATTTCCCTTTGCATGTTTATGGAATGTATATGTCAACTTTCTGATCTCAGACTAGTCCCTTGCTGATAAAGACTGTATGTTCTCAGTCTTGTGTTTTCTTCAAGGGGTGAAATTCTGAGCCCCTGTGAGCCATTTGAGTTGAGCCTCACTCAACTCAACAATAATTTCCAGGGTATTTGTCACCTTAAAACAAATTAGGCTGTACCTTCAATTCAATGATGTCCAAGCACAACACGCTAGAAATAACAGTAAATTGGGAAACGTGAGATTTTTAGTTTCAGCTTTACTAGTAATAAACTGTGTGCTCTCACGAAAGTCAACTTCTCTCTTTCTTTGTCTGTGATGGCCAAGATCCTTGATAGCACTCAAGGCTATGATTAAATTATTCTTGACATTGATAAGCTGGGGTCGTAGAACCTGTGGGCAATTGCTTCAAAGTCTTCAGAACTCAGATTCCGACTCCTTCCCCTCTGGAAATAGCCCTGGCTCTACAAATGTACTCAGTAGCGTTGCCAGGCTGGAAGCAGAGGGAGGCAGGGAGTGGTTTCAGGTATAATTTCCTACCCTTAGTTATTTACCCTATCTCCTCATCTTATCCCACTCTCTTTCTTCCTTTTCCCTTTAAACTCTATCTCATGACTTTCACGCACTTTCCATCTTATCCTCCTCCACACCACTCTCCAAAGATAATAGCAAGCCCAAGAAAATGTAACAAAGCACTGCAGAAAAAGGAAGCCTTTGTTGTCTGGACTGCCTGCTTCTATGATGCTGGGTGGAAGAGCCTGTGCATTATTTTAGATTGTTTTGTACTGCACCTGACTGAAGCAAGTGCGGTTGATTAAGAAACATGAGCATATTCTGATTATTTCCTAAGAATTCATCAATCCACCCCCAAACTCTAAAGACCTGAAAGAGTAGATGCGTATCTAAAAGCACCTAACAGACCCTCAGGAGATGTTTAACACCCTGTGAGACCAGTCGTGGCATAGATCCCCCTTCCATTAAAGTATTAGTTTCTAAAATAAACTTTCCAATTCTACTTTCTAATGCTTCGGGTCCACAACTTCCTGGCTATACCATGTGATCTAACAGAACACTTTCCCAATTACTATTTTAAAAATTAGGTAAAAATTCATGTTTCCTACCTAAATTATCTATTACCTTTTTATATGATCTGTGTATCAGAGTTCATCTCAAAATTTTTATCATAAGTTAAAAATGGCAAAAAATCTGTTACATTATTCAATTTTATAATTTATTTTTCTTTAAAAATCACATTTTTTAAAAGTATTTGCCAAACACATGTATAAGTCCTTACCCTTATAAACTGGTTATAGAAAGACAGCAAAAGTAGCAATAATGGTAGACTGTCATGATAAAAAATAAGACATAAGTACTCTGATATATTATGCTTACAGTCATTCAATAAAAATACGACTGACTACCAGTGTTGTGCTGGTAAATGTTTAACAACTGGCTTTTCGGGGAGGAGAAGAGGCCCTGATTTGTAGCAACTGCTGATTTCCATGGTATAAATACTCTATGAAATCTATGGCTAATTTCAAACTACCAACTCTTTAACAACTGGCTTAGAAAATTCTTGAAATTTTAGCAATCAGCTCAAGCAAGCTGGTACATTCTAGGCCCAGCACATAATTGGTGCCTACTATGTTTACAGCACTGTTAAACTTTCATTTTAAAATTTAACATATGTCTGCTATCATCATTAGAATCTTTTGTTCTATAAATAGTTGATTTTTAATATTATCTTTCAAATAATTAGCCCTGAGGAGTAGGGAAAAATAAGATTTCTTAGTCAACCTCAAATATCTTGATATACTAAATAGCTAACCAAAGAAAGCAAACATGAGTTAAATAAGCACATCATTGAATAAAAGTGTCAACAACACAGGTATATTATACTAATCTGGTGTTCATTGATGGATCTTAAATTCTTGGTAGACATCATCAAGAAGGATGTAGCAGGAATTAAATTCAGCAGGGAGGGTCAGGAAGAATTAATTTTAATTCAGCATTGTTTCTAACCCACAGAGTGCCAACCACCACCACAAAATCATAATTTTTTCTGTAACCTTTAAAAATCCTAATGCCAATTCCCTTATCCTGCCATAAAATCTACCCATTCAGGCAGTCTTGACATGTGAGGATTAAGCTACATTATTTCATTTGTTTTTTAAATGTGCTTTCCCTTTATAGCAAAGGATTAAGTTAATCTCTTCCTTCATTATGCATGAGGTTCGAGTATTCCTTCAAATTTTAGGATTTGCACTGGTGCACACCAGCGTCCCTTGTGACTAATCTGATTGAGTTCATTTCTATATTTACCAAGCGTCTTCTACCTGTCAGGAGCTGTGTCAGGCCCTGAGGATTCGCAGAGGCTCAAGGACAGATCCCGTGCTCTCTGGTGATCCAGTGGACCAGTTCAGAACCAGTCCCAGTGAGAAGTGCCAACAGGTCATAGAAAAACCATGAAAAGTTTAACTTGGCCTATAAGCCCAGTGACATATATTACAAGTCAGCCACCACGATGATGCCTCAGTCAATGAGGAGCGATGCTACAGAGGCTAAAAGGCATTTCGCTCCACCCAAAACACTAAAAGTGTTTAATGGGAAAGAACAGCCTATTTCCTTTCACATTATTTACTACAAAATAACTAAATAGATAATTTAAGAAATTTAGAAAATGGGGAAATGATGAAAACATCCATCATCAAAATATCCTTCTAATATCCTCTTCATAGACACTAATCCTTCCAGCTCATGTTTGCATAATCCTTGAGGATTCGTTTTTTGCCTATCTGGTCATCAAGGTCCCTGGAGTCTCTTTGGTGCTTCGGCACATCTGGATGAAAAGGCTCAGCAATTCCTCCATTGCCAAACCTCATCAGTACTCCCACTTGAATAAGTAGCCTCATCACCACCATCACCACTTCACTGCTCAAACACAATTACGCCTTCAGCTGGCAAAAGATTATTTCCTTTTATGTACAAATAATTTTTTTCCCCTTTAACAACATATAGGTCCGTATGTCTCACTTAATTCTTGCCAGTTTAAATCATAAAAGCCTCTGCGTGGTCTTTTAATCCCTATCGTTATTTTCATGTGCACTCTCTTTTGTTAATAATCATGACAATTTTTTGAAATTCGCTGTTCTTTTCATTCCGTTGATTCATTCACTAACTCTCACCCAGCCCATGGCACTGGCTTTCCCTCTGAAATTACCCAGATTTAAAAAGAGTGCTAGCTTGCTTCACAGCAGTAAGAAATCACAGTAAGGTTGGGAATGAACATGAAGGTGCTGTTCAGCCTCACCTTTCTTTGGACTGAAAGTACAATGACCCTTTTTCCCCAGCAGCAACTTGCTGAATTTCAATACTTTCTTCATTACAGTGATAGTCATCTAGAAAGCTATGTTTACTGATTAATCATAAAAAAAGAATCTTAGAAGGGAATGAATCTGTTCAGAAGGAGGCCCTATGCTATGTTGCAGGGAAGAGACCTTTAATGAAAGTTAAATTGCTCCTTAGAATCAAAGGTTGCCATTCTCAGGAAGCCCGAGCCCCCAGGGTGATTTGGAATACAACTGCAACTTTCATCACTATTACTTTAGAGATAGCAAGTAATAGTTGCTACTTTATTTTTAAAACATCCCCCACCATTCAGACAGTCTTTCTTCTTGAGAAACTCAAGTGCCTACCTATATCCTGTCGCTGAACTTGTTCTCAGCACTGAGCTTATACGGTGCAATTAGTAATTGCTTTTCGAGATGTTTCCCTTTTTTTTTGGCACTCCGTAACTTGCTTTCTTGCTCGATCTGATAACAGAACTGTACTAGATGTTGAGAAAGGGATTGCTCTCAGCAATGACAACATTATCATTCTGCAGCAAATTCTTTCTTGAATATGTTGTAGAAGGGGCAAAGTAGTGAGGATATCATTTGGAAAAGAAAGGTAGTATTTCTGGGTCACTCGGCAAGTCCAGGTAGCAAACAGCCCCCAAATCTGAGTACTAATAACATAGAAAAGGCCAACCCTGATTGGACTATTCATTCATTCTATGAAAATCCAACGAGCCCTAACTAAGACTCTAGGCTAGGCACTAGGAGTGGGAAGTTAAATAAGACGTGGATTTTGCTTGTAAGGGGTAGGTACATGTTATCCTAGAAAGATAGACATGTAACAAATACTGAAAAGGTGAGAAGTACAGAAGATACATTCCAACTGTTGTGAAATTTAAAGACAAAGGAATCAGAGCCCAATCCAAAAGGATGGAAAAAAAACTGTACCTCTAGGCTCAGAAAACGCTGCTCCGCATCATGATGTGACAGGTGGCTAAATGAGCACATGTGCACACAGAAGTCATGGAGTCTAACTTGTAGGCGGGACTTCTATGAACTCCTGGACAAACCACTGCCCCACCCCACAGCTGTTCTGTGCTTGAATCTGCTGCCAACATTCTGCTAAGTTTCCCCAGCCTGAGTTCCATACTGAGCTTCTTTGGGGATGGAGTGCTCACAATCTTTGGGGCAGGCAGTATCTTTGGAAAGTTCCATTTGTTTTCCCTTGCATTTAGCTGAAATCTCTTTTCCTTTACCTTGTACCAATTGCCATCATATTTCTTCCAAATTCTGTTAGAGAATGTGTTCCCAAGATGCACACCTAACTAAACAAGTATCAAAGGGAATGCTGCATTTCAGGCCACTTGGTCTCTTCACTTACAGTTAAATGCAATACACGTTTACTGAGTGCCTACTGCATTAAAGGAACTGTGTGAGGTACTACTAAGCAGATACTAGAATTAGAGAAAGAATCTGTCTTTAAGAAGTTCACAGTCTTATGAGGGGGGAGATATATTTCCACAATAAAGGGCAGAACAGGATCATTAGCACAGAGCATAAGCCAAGCAGATTTCAAGTTCAGAGATGGAGGAACTCATGCCACTGAGCAAACCTGGAAATTGTCATGGAGAAAGTAAAATATAAAATTAACAAAGTCAGCCAATGCTTATTTACCATCCACTATGTACCAGGTACTGTTTGGGGGACTGAGGTGATAGCAGTATTTCAAACACTCAAGGTCTTCACTTTCAAAGAGCTTAGATTCTAGCGGGGAGAAAGACCATAGACAAATATGTTTGTGTGTGTGTGTGTGAGAGAGGGGAGAGGGAGAGGGGAGAGGGGAGAGGGAATGATAAAGGGGATCCTGTGGCTGGGGACAGGTTTCTACTCTAGATAAGAGCACGGCCTCACTGACAAGGGGGACTTTAAGCACACACCTGTGGAAGTGAGTAACAGCTATGCAGATATCTAGGGTCCTGAACATGCAATTAGGTTCTACCTCGGACAGTTTAGAATGGAAAGCATACACTGAGCATAAAGTGAGGAAACTACATGGCACAAAGGGAAATGGCACGTGCCACAGTTTGCTGTAACACAGGGTAAGTGTAAAAGTCATGGAAGGTGAGTATAGAAAAGCAGCACTGGGCAGCAATTCTCCATGACATTTCTACATGTCTGGGGACAACTCTTGTCCTAGATTACCTTTTCAAATACATGTGTAGAGCAAACCCATGGCTGGGCTCCTACGGTGACAGCTGAACAGTGAGCTGAGAAACTCTCATTCCACGTGGGAGGGGGCAATGGGAAGCTGGCGATAGGCTTTAAGCAGAGGAATGGTCTGTAAGATTAAACTATGAGGATCAACCAGAGAGAAAACGGTGCTGGGGACTGTGAAAGCTCACGCTTTCTGAACAGGCACTTTGAGGCATGATCCCATTTAATGCTCACCATAGAGTACATCTTCATTCATGCACTCAGCCAACACGTAATTCCTGAGCACCTATGTTCCAAGAATTCTTTAGGCACTGGGATACAAGGATGAAGAAACCACAGGCAAGATTCTTATCTTCATGGTAATACATTTAGGGCAATGCAGGAAAACAAACAACCAAAGACACAAACACTTGACAGAACATCTGGTGGTCAGAAATGTTATAAAGAAAAATAAAGCAAGCTAAAGGGACAAAGTCATGGCGATGCTCTTTTAATCCGATGGTCAGGAAAGGCCTCTCTGAAGAGGTAAATGGTAAATGTGAGCAGAGATCTAAAAAAAAAAAAAAAAAAAAATAAGGCAGCTGCTATGATCATGTCTATTTAAGAGATGAGGAACCTAAAGGCAGGAAAGATTGTATGTGGCTAAAGTCTTGTCTGGACTAACAGTAGTGAGGTGAGGATACGAACCTTGACACCACGAATCCTGCCACACTACCCCCCACCGTATGCTCTTCCTGTAAGGGCAGAGGACCAAAATGACGGGGATACAACAGGAGTTCTGAGAAGGGGCAGACATGAAAGACAAGGAGAGACAGTCTCACAAAACCAGCCACCGGATTCACTTGAAAGGCAAAGGAATGGATTAGAGAGGAACGAGCCTTCCAGTGTGGATGGCCAGGAGAGTGGCTGTCACCAGAAACAGGGCCTCATGGAAGAGCGGCCGGGCTGGAGGGAGAATGCATAAAAGGAGAACTAATGATTTAGTTTCTGACATTCTAACCTTGCTGCATGAGCAGAAAAGGCTTTGAAAAAGTTTCCCCTCGTAGTGGAGATACCGCGGATCGTGCTCCTCTGCCCTCTGCCCCTGCCTTTGTCACCTGCAAACTCTGGTCACCTCCCAGCCCCTGGGCCTTGCTAACACATCCGCAGGAGAAAATGAACCATCCCATGCTGTTTGTTCTCTTCTTTCAACAAACTGAGGTGTGAACTCAGGGTCTATTGTTTCGTAGTAGATTTTACATTTTTCTTTCCTTTTGGAGATTTTGGAATAATAAGGGGAAAACCCTCAGCTCTTTCCCACTGCTTCTTTGTCGTGGGTTCCCAGAGAACACCGGTGAACAGTGTCCAATTGATCTTCTCTACTTACATTAAATACAAAAAACTCAGACACCACGCTGGCATAAATCCATGCCACATTGCATCCCTTCATGTTGACTATACCACTGTCAAAACTTCATTCTAGCTCCTTTAAAGCTTGCCAGAACACACTGTGGTTATGGTCAGTAATGAGTGTTTTCTTTCTTTTTTGAAGCAGTTCTAATTTATTACAGGAATTTTTAAAAAGAGAATATTGAAAATATAAGGCATAAACTTCTAAAAGTTAACTGTTGAATAGGTGATACAATTACTTTGTTTAAACATATTCAAAAGTATATAATGAATCCGTATGCACGTATGTTACATAAATGCATAACCATGTATGCATGTATATACATATATATAGTATGTTCTCCTTTTGTACACAAATGGCAACTTATCATACAAGTTTTGAAAATTAAAAACATACCATTTTAAAACCACAACCAAGCTCACCCCTAGGTATGCACGCACACACAAGCACACACACACGAACACACAACTCAGACACGTACACGTGAAATAGGGACAATATTTAAAATTCTAGTATACTTTCAAAGTAGTTATATCTCAGCATTTCAGTATGATTATTATTATTATTATGGCTCAGTAAACCACAATCAGCAGTGTGTTCTCCAAATGAATCGTTCTGCTCTCACAGTAACATAAACTAGAACCATGGACAGCAACACCACTCTTGCCACCCTTTTCCTTCTCTTCAAAATGATTTATTCTTTCAAAAGAGTAAATTCACTCTAATTTATACTTTCTTTTTCTTAAAATCTGAAGGTATAGGGGAGGTTTTAAAAGCTCCAGAGGGCTTAATATTGAAAATATTACCAATTGCTACTTAAATGTATGGAACACCACATCGGGAACGAGCACTATCTAAGGCAGACGTAAGTCAATCATTCAATCATGTTGATAAGTAAGGAATAAAAACTCTGCTGTAAAGCCCTTTGGGTAGGAAGATGAGCTGCAATATTTTGCTTGTCAACAAAACCGCTTTGAAGAGATCTAGGTCTTTGCTCAGGCCTTGCTTTATGCGAGGCACCCGTGAAAAATTATTTGTGCTTTCAGCCTGTGCAGAGTTCAGATGAGGGCCAGATTCAGGATATTAAATTTATGGACTGGGCTAAAGCCACACTCTGCAGCCGGCATGGCTTGTAGTTTGCAGGATGAAACACAGAGGGTGCAGAGTGGGATTTCAAAGCTCTGGGTTCAGGCTGAGCTTACCTTTCTTCCCATGACCACTACGCTTGGAGAAGGGCTTAGATTAGAAAGTCAGCAGTCAGGAATACTTGCGTGTTCAACGTACAGTCCTGTGATAAAGCCACACAGAATGTGCAGATGCAAAATATGACTTCTACCCTCAAAATGCTTATAGATTTGGCAGGGGGAATAAGGCAAGTTGTACGCAAATGGTAACTTTTTTCCATTTTGTGCATAGATATACCCTGAACAATAACAGTAAATATCGAGAGAACAGGACAGTTCATAAGTACTCTCCAGCACATTCAGAGGAGAAAGGAAACCTGTGGGCTGGTGGTACTGGTGGAAACGTAATGGAGTAGATGGGATTCGAACTAGGTTTTTAAAGAAGAGTGGAATTTAGACAAGCACACTGGAGGAGTAATCTCTGCGGAGGGAACTTCAGTCCTGTTCCTATTCACTGGGCAGGACAGTCTTCCCTGTAACAGTGGCCACAAGTGTCTGACCCAAGGCAGGGTTCCGAGAGCCTGATGGATTGAGAAAGGGAACTTTTCCCAGAGTAGCCAAGGGCAAGGCTGTGTGAGGAGCAAGAATGGATTTTAGTAGGGGATGAAAAGCCAAATATTAGTGCCAGAGGCAGCATCGAGACTCAGGGCTGAGAGGGAGGCAAAATAAGAAATGTGAAGCTAACATCAGAAGTTAGTCTGGAATAAGGCTTTTATTCAGGAAGGCTGAAACAATTCTAGGTATAGGTTAAGATGCAATTCAAGAAAAAATTCTAGATACAGCTTAGAACAAGATGAGGATGGTAGAGGTCCACAGGTATACGAAATGCCTAAAATGAGATCATGGTAGCCAGGAAAGATTTAAGGATATTATAAAATTAGACCCAGGATTTGGTACTTGAGCAGCTATTTGGAGAGAAAGAAGTCAAAAATTTCATTTCAAGGATTGGAGGCTTAGAAGAAGGAGGGCCACTGAGAGAACTTGACTGAGCATTCGATTTTGCTTATGCTGAATTTAACTTCCAGGCCACCATCTAATTCAATCAATCAAAGACATAGGGCTGGAACTCCCTGCAGAGACCAGAAATGAGGTCCAGTCTCCCTTATTTTTCTCAGGAATGGTTGATTAATGATCAGAGTATCTACAAGACTTCTCATTTGCCATCCAAGGCCAAAGGGGGTAGATAAGGTAATAAATGACCGATTCTAATATTTTTCTAAAAAAATTTCCACCCACAAAACTCTACCTCCATAGGAAGAAGACTACTGTGGGTTTAGAATTGTTAGAATGACCTCTCCAAATGAGAGGGCAATTTTACAAAGCCCGTCATTAAACTCCATGCATCGTGGTGCTATGGCCATACGGCTTCATTTGCGATGAGAAACAACTAGAATTAGGGGTTACACCCCAGGATAATGCCATTGTATATACTGTAAGTCAGATGAGGATAAAAGCTTTCGCCTTTCAACTCCCTACAGCACTGCTCCACTTTCTCATCCATTACCTCCTTCACACTGTAATACAAACACACACTTTACTGCTGCACAGAGAAATCTTAATGTTAGAAACTTGGCATTTAAATAATACCTTTCTCCCAAGAAGCCAAAAACCCTTCATAAGCCAGCATTCTGTAGAATCATCACAGTGGGCCTGGAAATAAAATCAAGGTCTTTGTCCCTCCAGGAAACTGTTTTTCTCCACTAGACCCCAGTGGCCAACTGCCAGCTTCAGGTCAAAGAATTTAAGCACACAAAAAAAAACACTTACCTTTCCTTGAGGGATTTAAATCCAGACTACAGAGAGCTTGAACAATAGAAAGTCGGGGGAAGAACTGTTTTCCAGTATAATCCTTAGCCGCAGAGACCACAGGTGGTGGCTACACAGACGGGCTGCAAGCAGTTGGGCTAAGAGAAAACTCATTTTGCCTATATTGTTCTAACCTAGCCATTCCCTTCTCATTTTCAGAACACACTACAGCCTGAAGAGGTATCCACATTAGTATATAATATTTTCCATAATAAAGATGACTTAATTTAAAACTTGTATGTGTAAGATATCAATAATCAATTCACCTGAGCTATCTATACACGAACACGTGTTTTGGTCTAATGTCCATTTTTCTTAAAGAAAATGACTATTAATTAACAATTAATTCAACCATTTATTATGCATTCCGTAACAGGTTAATCTTTCATAGTCTGCCACAACTGACTGCCTTTTAAACACCAACTTCCCAGAAAGCATATTTTTTCCTCTTGTATCAGTCTCATGATCAGAACAATTAATCATTGAGTCCTCTGTGGGTATGCAAATAGAATTACAGATGTTTATCAAACACAGACACTCCATATTCTGCTTGACTGATAAGTATCTAATCATTAATTTTGATTTATGTGCTATTATAGGTGTGTGTATGCGTGTATGTGTGTGTGTGTGTGTGTGTGTTGAATGGCACAGATTTTTAAAAATCCTGCTACATTATACTCGGGTGCATTCAGTAAGTACACACAGTATCAAAATAACCAGCAAATAGTTAATAATGAGATAAATGAGACAATAAAAAGATGTCTTGTTAAAAACTAGATTACGACAAACGTTTCTCTCAAAAAAACTAGTGACATAAACTGGTAAAGATAAGATGCCAATCAAAAAACTATGCAGTTGTAGCCATAACTCAGACAATCAAAGATGCAGATGTGGGCAGGAAGACCCAGAGAGCATCTGTTCTATGTCCCATCCACCCCTAGGATGCAGCGACCGCATGGACGGCAGCAACGGTCCACAGGCTACAAGAGAAAGCAATCGTTACGTCGGTTGTCAGGAATGCAACACCTGGTTAGGAATAACGTGTAAAACCATGCGACGCCATGCAGAGGAGGAAGCGTATGGATTGATCATAACACAATCAAGATCCCAGATAAGGGTGGGCCCAGGGAGACCTTTCAGAAGACCAAGAGAGCACGCGGTGCTGGTGACAGTGGGGATGTTGAGGGCCAGGTTGTGAGGCCAGGAAGCTGGATAGAATTCTCAAAACTGAAATCACCCGCGCACAACAGCTGCAAATTCAGATCAACAGAGAACTAACTAACCCCACCCTGACTTTTCTTAAATGGAGAACTGGGATTTCTTCTGATCTACGGCCAACTGCAAGTTCCAGTCTTGAAGCAGGCCCCAGCACATTCAAGAATAAGAACATACCCTATTATACGTGTCTTTTTATAATAAAGACAAAAAGTATCTAAAGACAAATGTCTACTCCCTTTTCCAAAATAAGATTAGATAGGTAGCTGTTCACAGCACCTAAATGGTTTCACTTCTGATGGCTTAGAAGGCACTAAAACCATAAGCAAAACACTTTAAAAGTCCCAATCCTCCACAAATTTCCATTTGGAATCTTTTGTTTTAGCTACGGTCTCTCCTTCCACTCAAAGAATGACTCACAAATAATTCTAGCCAAGATATGCCAGTCCACGTGACATTTAATAAGAATAATATTATATCTAGGAAAAATGGCAGAAATAGTTTCTAGTTTAATGACTGCATCAGACAGGAGTGAAATAACAATGTGTGAAATGTAGTTTGGCTCAATTTAGTGCTTGACAGATAGTCCAATGCATCAATATTCCAAAACAACCAAACATTTAATACAGTTACCTTACAGCTACTCAGAACTAAGTGGCAGCCAGAGACTTCCTGGCACTAACTCGTAGCATAGTAAATTTTAATATCCACCATCAATGTGTCATCTTTCATAAAATACCAGTTAAGTCACCATAACTCCTTGGAAACCCAGAAGTCCTATTTTTCAGACTTTTCATCTATGAAGCAGCCTTCCGAGAACCCTATCCAAATCAGGAACGCTTCCCTCAGGTATAATTCTATTCAAGGCCTGGTTGTGATTCACACTTTGCTTGAGCTCCCTGTCACTGTAAAATGTCATTCTTGTGGGTTTTTATATAAATAAATGTGGGTGTTCCCATTTTATTATAAATAGGAACACCCACATTAATTTACAGAGTGGCTCTGATGTTTAAGAAACACTGTACTGAACTCTGAGAAGCCCAGGGATGACAGAATTGCTTTGGAAGCTCACTCGTCAATGTTCTACATATAAAGGTTCAGACAACCCTAAATCGCCTCCCTCTGCCCACACCTCCCCATGGCCAAACGGGCATTGCTTGGTATCCACTGGAATGCACATGATGGAGGTGGCACTTCCTGTCTTGGTTGTTGCTCTACTGCCCATGCTAAGAACCCAATAAATCACTGCCAAATCATTATATAAGTGGATCAGCTCTAAACCACCCAGAGAAGCAACCAAGGTTCACAACCAAACACAAAACAAGTGCAGAGCAATCCAGGGAAGCATGAAGAGGCCCCGCCTGTGCTACCGGGAGAGGAGCATGGGTACTGGGCCCGGACAGTTTCCAGTTTGAATCTCATCTGTCACTCAAAAGTCCCCTTTAAATGTCAAACCTGTTGATTGATCTTGAAAATGGGAATAATACCACCTTGCAGCAGAGCTTTCCTGAGAATTAGAAATAATTATATAAAATGCCTGCCTGACACATAAAGACACCCCAATAATAGCTATGAGGACGATGATCTGACAGTGACTAAAGGTAAATGCAAACTCTGATGGTGCAGGTTAAAAAGCAACAGAGAAGAGAACTGACTACAGATAGGAGTCACTGTGCAAACTTCACCCAGGCTAGACTTGATCTACCTTAAGTAAAAGCTGAATATGCAAGTCGTCATTCCAATTTGATATTCCAATTTGACAATATGTTCGGTTCACTGCAATGTCTCCTAATGTCAAAAGGTTGACAACCCTGACCCAACTGTCACGTGTAAACTTAAAGAGATTATTTCCTGAGATGACCACAAATGACACAAGTGCACTTGTTTGCTGGTGTCTGCACCTGATGTCCTTTGGTTGCTTGTCTATAACATGCTACCAGTGGCCTCATGAGAATGGGACCCATGTCTGTCTAACTGACTGGCCTGGAGCCAATACAGCACAACACATGTATGGAGACAAAATGATTTTGATATTGATCGTGATTTTCATCATCTAAGCTACGATAAAAATTATTACCTTTTAGCAGAAAGCTCCTCCAATATCACCAGGATACTATAAAGTGCCTTTGAATTTGACTCTCAGATACCTTGGAAAATTCTAGATGACCATTTCTCAAGCTGGAGGTCCAGTCCCCCCACCCACCCCGAGGTCCCAGGGACATCACACGGAGTAGAAGAGAAAGGACTGCAGAACCAGAGGGGCTTTGGGACTTTCTTCCCTCTAAACGACTTCTCTGCCTCACGAGGAAGTCAGGTCGCTAGATCACGGCTTCAGTTAGACTCTGATCATTTTGAAAACATGTGAGAAAAAATACGTGCACAGTTTCTCTGCTTCTCAGTAACTTCAAGGCCTTGCGACTCCTATTTTTGGAGAAAGTGTGGTCACTTGGGAGAGGGGCAAAGAGGCCAAAGAGGAGTATAGGTGTGCCCGATATTTCAGAAGTGACTACACCTGCCAGAACACTCACTCCCCTTGCTAGGTGGGAATGAGAGAACGGTCAGAAAAGGGCAATTTGTTTCTTTTCACCTTAAAAGGAAAGGCTGTTGGTGTCCCTTTTGAAGAAAATGTGAAACTACCTAAACAGAACTGTCCTCTCATTGGACGATAATATCTGGTGTATTTTTCAGAGCAGCTAGTTAGGAATTCAACCTTCTTAAAAGGCTTTCAAGTAACAGTTTATTCACTAGCATATACTCAGTTCCTAGTACTCACTTTGGCACATTGAATGCAGGCAATAAATATTTATTGCATGAATAAATTAATGATGAGTTAGGATTGTTATAAGAAACCTCCCCAAAGAGTTTCATAAATCCATTAAATAGATTATTGCATTTTTTAGACATGACCTGCAGGGTGGGTTTTAGCACTTTGACAACTATAATTAATCTATAATAATCAGGTAAAAATGAGAAGTAATAAAGGTATAATAAACAGCTCTCATAATAAAAGTAAGAGAACACCGGGAAGAGTCCCACATTAATGAATACTACTCACACATCATGTTCTTGCTATGAACACGACTCTGACTAGAACAGGCCGGGTGCAGTGGCTCATGCTTGTAATTCTAGCAGTCTGGGAGGCTGAAGCGGGAGGATCGCTTGAGGTCAGGAGTTCAAGACCAGCCTGAGCAAGAGTGAGACCTCATCTCTACTAAAAATAGAAAATATTAGCTGGGCGTGGTGGGGCACACCTGTAGTCCCAGCTACTTGGGAGGCTGAGGCAGGAGGATCGCTTGAGCCCAGGAGTTTGAGGTTGCAGTGAGCTATGATGACACCACTGTACTCTACCCAGGGTGACAGAGGGAGGCTCTTTCCCAAAAAAAAAAAAAAAAAAAAAAAAAGACTCTGATTATAGGCATTCACTGGATTTAACAAATAAGGTAAAGTGAAGCATCCACCAATCTGCAAACTCACAAAACTGTAAGCATCACTGAATATACTGCAATAGAGCAAGTGGCCAGAAAGAAATATGTGTGGTGAATTGTTAATCATAAATTTACTTTTGCTCAACACAAATGCCACTTAGCTGCAGATAAGACAAAGGTCCATTTAACTTTAGTCTGTAAGAAGGTAGGAAAAAAAGGAGGAAATGAGTAACTTCATCTATACTCTTTACAAGGAATAACAGGGTCTATTGTACAAAAAAAATGAAAGTAATGAAACATGAAAATTATGCATAAAATTTTCATATTTATTCCATAATAATGGCACCTATCTCCTGTCATCAGGATTTTATTTTCAAGTAAGAACTGGTCGCAATGACATTGCTTTGACTTCATCAGCCTGTCTCAAATGTGATTAAATAACGAAAGGCAACGGTACTATAAGGATTCATATAGATTCCTAAATAATGGTGGAAATATTCTCCAAACAACTACTTTTCTGTTTAAAAAAAATGCTTTCTCTGGAATTCTTGACTTTAAACAGACTGCAGATATGTAATAATAGTTGATGAAAATATACAGACGTGGCAGGCAAATCAATATTTCCCAGCTACGCATGCCACTGAATGCCTAGAATTTCCCAGAGAAATTATCTGAGTTTAAATCCCACCTCTACTACCTACTATGTGACATTAATTAAATTCCTTAACCTCTGTATGCCTCAGTATACCTATCAATAAAATGGGAACAATGACAGCACCCATCCACAGGGTTGTTGTGAGCAGTAAATGAGACATGATGTTTAACGTGTGCCGGTCACAGAATTAGGACTCAGTCAATGCTAGCTAGTATTCCAATGACTTGGAATTCGGGTCATTCTTCCTACGTAACCAGAAAGAAAGAATGGCTTGGGGAGACAACTCTTCAGACAAAGGCTGATAGGGAGACCCAAGGCCCCTCAGCATCTAAGAACCTGTCTGTAAGACTTAAGACAATTAGGCATAGTAGAAACTCATCTGGCTAATTTGAAACATTGTTTTAAAATTTTGCAGAACTCTAAATAGCTGACAAATAATCACTGAAATTATATTGTAAAATGGAAAATACTTAAGCTATTACATTGCAGCAAAAGAATAGAAGATACCAAATTAAATTGCACATTCTAAACCATTTATATGCAAATACATCAAAATGCAATGGTAAAACTCTAAGGTATACAATTACAGCTGGTTTTCATTTTTCCTCTTTGTATCAAATGCTATATTTATCTAGAAAAAAAACACAATTAAAAAATACAAGTCCCAGATATCAGAATAACAATAATAACTTCATCATCTTCAATTTAAATAGCATTTGGTAATTTGCTAAGAGCTGCAATATACATGGTATCACCTGCACCTCAAATAACCTCATGGAGTATTCGAGCACATAACATTCCCATAATATAACCTGAGGGTTAGAAAGGTCAAGTCACTTCCCATGTTAAGGCAGCAAAGAAGGGCTAGGTTAGAGTACTTCCCACGAGGGCTATCAGGAACAGAATGGACCTGTGATATCACAATCCATGGAGTACAGCTACCTAGTTAGTCACTGGCAACAACACTACTTTCCTAGGCTGGAAAACAATTCTAACTGACACCACTTTCCCTAACATACCTTTTCGCAATAAGAAACATGATATTTAGGTTAGGCACAGTGGCTCATGCCTATAATCCCAGCACTTTGAGAGGCCAAGGTGGGAGGATTGCTTAAGGTCAGGATTTCGAGACCAGCCTGGGCAACATAGCAAGATCCCCTATCTACAAAAAAATTATCCAGGTGTGGTGGTGCATGCCTGTAGTCCTAGCTACTTGAGAGGAGGAGGCAGGAGGATCGCATGAGCTCAGGAGTTCAAGGTTACAGTGAGCTATGGTTGTGCCACTGCACTCCAGCCTGGGAAACAGAGCAAGACCTTATCTCAAAAAAAAAAAAAGAAAAAGAAAAAGAGAAAGACGGAAGGAAGGAAGAAAGGAAGGATGGGTGGGAGGGAGGGAGAAGTTATCGTACTAGCCTTTGAAATGACCACTAGTACATTCTTCTCGATAGTTTTCATTGACTTAGAGGTTCTATAATGAACTAAGCATGGCCCCAAATAAATCAGGCACATGCATCCTCTTCTATCACAGAGGGGAAGGTCTGGAAAGATCCTACGCTAACGACAGGCTTCTTTTCTTTTGCATCGTAATTCAGAAACTAAGGCATTAAACAGTGTCGAGGAGTGTGGGTCCTGCTACCGCACCACAGCTCCACCTCCCCGGGGTAGTCATAGGGCCACCGAAATACCACGGCTCTGTCTTTACGCCAGGTTTCCAATCTGCTTCTCCAAGGTTCTCCCTGATGTCCTAGGACATGACACAACATGGAATGTTCCCTGCTTCTCCCTCCAAAATCACTCCACCAAACGAGAGGAGTCTCCCGCCCCTCAGAGAACACGAATCTGTTTTGTCTTCAGCTGCATGCTTCACAGCGGTGCTGGACGGCTGCTTTAGGTGAAAAACAAAAAGTTGCCAGTCCAGATATTAGGGAACAAAAAAGAACCACCTACATATAGGAACATGTTTACATTTTCAAAGTGTAGAAGGGAAAAAAACTAAGTATTGAGAACATAATCGTGAAATATGACCAAACTGATGAATATTTTAAAAATCCATAGTATCATCTTTTAGTTCCAACATTTTATTATGGTGATTCTTGAAAATTTATGGTTATGAAAAACAGTGCCAAATTTGCTAAGCCTGTAAAAGCACACTGTTCCCATTATTCCGGCAGTAAATGACCTGGCTGACTTCATGCTGGGGCAACAGAGATAAATTTCTCTGTGTCTAGTTAAAATGCGTTTGACACTATACATAGTCTTGGCTGACTACGCTGTCTTGGGCTCAAGTTATAAATAAGAGGCCATGTAAATCATTCCTAAACTCTTTACACAAAGCCACAATAAAAAGAACTGCTTGGTATTCAGTGAATACGGGCTTCTCTAAATAAATCTTAAACTCGGCTTTGGATAACTTCTATGTAAAACTCATATAATACAGCTTTTACAGGCCAAAAATTAAATCCTTAGGTTTTTTTTTTTTAAATTCTACTCTTAAGCTTCTTCTTTATCTGAATCTTGGCAGAGCACAAGCACAATCTTTTATACAAATCTTCATAATTCTTTTATGAAAAATCTATATTTAATAACTGGTTAACTTTATCAACAGAGACAGTTTTTTTAAAAAAAACTCCTCATGACCAAAGACACAATGATTCAAATTAAATGTGCTCTCCACAATAAACTTCTGGATATTTTTAAGAAATGCAAGGGGAAAATATCCACAATTCATTTCACTGATTTCAAAACAGGACATTTCAACTGCTCTTTCCAAGAGCATGAGTGATGGGTGCTGTAGTCTTTCAAAACACACTAAACTAGTTTAGATGAACTGAAAACTCCAGGGTACTGCGAGGGGAAGCCAAGACCACGGGGGAAAAAATATCTATGTTACTCTTTCCAAATACAGCAGCCAGATAAATTACAGTCTTACATTCAACAATGTAATATAACCTTAGCATAGTCTAAAACGTCTTTCAGTGTACAGTTTTCATGTTACATTATAGCAATTTAATCTTCTAATAATCCCATGAGACACTCAGCACCAATTTCCATCTGTAAGAAGAAGAAACTGAAGTTCTACAGGGATTGAGCGCTGCTGGAGAAAGGAATGAAGCACAGAGCTTGGCTGGAAAAGTAGAGTCCAAAAAATAATGCTTGGCAAACATGATTTTGAACCCTATTAAATTGGAGGAAAAAGCTTCAAGGGATCTTGATTCTTTTAAAACACAATCCTTTTCCTGAACTCCAAGTCATATTAAATTAAGTTTAAATTAAGCTAAATAATGGTGCCAACATGCCACAGAGATAAAGACAAGAAGTGAAGAAACCAAGGCAACGCTACGACTCATGGTTCTTTCCTCAGTGAGAACACTCCTTGATTTGTTAACATGAATTTGGGGTTTTTACCCTGAGGCTCCACGTACTGGGTCACGTGAAAGCAACACTTTATAAAGTGTTGCTCAAAAGGCAACATTCAGTCACTATGAAAGTGATGGGAGGCCAGGCCCAGTGGCTCATGCCTATAATCCTAGCACTCTGGGAGGCCAAGGCAGGAGTCTTTCTTAGGGTCAGGAGTTCAAGACCAGCCTGATCAATATAGCAAGATCCTTGTCTCTACAAAAAATTAAAAAATTAGCCGGCACGAGGGCATGCACCTGTAGCCCCAGCTACTGAGGAGGCTGAGGCAGGAGGATCGCTTGAGCCCAGGAATTTGAGGTTGCAGTGAGCTATGATCACACCACTGTACTCCAGCCTAGGCAACAGAGGAGACCCTCTCTCAAAAAAAAAAAAAAAAAAAAAAAGTGATGAGAAATAACTTCTGCTTTACATCCTCCACTGGGTACTGGTGGTACGTACCTTCCCTTCTCATCCTCTCTACCCATCCAATTCGACTGCTCTCCAAAGGACAGGTCCGTCTACCTGTCCCTGAACCCCCC